>WYDI02006607.1:0-110799 GCA_009867235.2 Psittacus erithacus
TAAAAAGGACATGGAACTGTTGGAACAAGTCCAGAGGAGGGCCATGAGGATGATCAGGGGACTGGAGCACCTCCCGTCTGAAGACAGGCTGAGAAAGTTGGGTCTGTTCAGCCTGGAGAAGAGAAGGCTGCATGGGGACCTGATAGCAGCCTTCCAGTATCTGAAGGGGGCCTATAACGATGCTGAGAAGGGACTCTTCATCAGGGACTGCTGTGATAGGACAAGGGGTAATGGGTTAAAATTTAAACAGGGGAAGTTTAGATTGAATATAAGGAAGAAGTTCCTTACTTGCAAGGGTGGTGAGGCACTGGAATGGGTTGGCCAGGGAAGTTTTGAATGCTCCATCCCTGATGGTGTTCAAGGTCAGATAGAACAGAGCCTTGGGTGGCATGGTTTAGTGTGAGGTGTCCCTCCCCATGGCAGGGCAGTTGGAACTTGATGATCTTAAGGTCCTTTCCAGCCCTCTTCTATGATTCTATGATTCTATGATATTTGTGAGTGAATTTATTTGTTGGCATAGTGTTTTTCTGCTGCCATGTTATTTCTGAGAAGCAATAGCTGTCCTAGCTTTCTGGGTTGTAGGAAACATGTATAGTATTAGTTCTAGCAAAATGAATTCCAGCATGGCTGAGAAATGCTCATTTCAGAGGCAGACTTCCCTGAACAATTACTTTTTTTTTCTGTGACTAAATAAATTATTTTTACTTAATTGTTTTAATATGATTCATCTCAAATAAGCATATTTGTGTTTTTCAGCCAACTTTGTGTCTTAGATTGGGGCTTTGTTTTTTGTTTCTTGTTTATTGTTTATAGGCCCTCAAAGGCACACTTTTTGTAATGCAGTTTTATTTCAAATTGAAATTGACTAACTGCACTTTGAAACCTTTTCAATTTTTTTCATTTTTGGCTGACACAATGGATTAGAACTAAAATTTTCAAATAATTTCCAGCAATCACTTAGGAATGTTACATTACTAGAGTGCCTCACTCATCTGTAGAATTTATGAGCTATGCTATATTTCAGACTTTCTATAAAAGCTAAGTATCTGTTTTTCTCAGTTTGCCTTCAGTAAACTCATTCTATTTCCATATTGCTAAGAAGATGAGTTAATCATATTAGAGGTTTCTAAGAATATCAGGCATAAAAAAGCAGGGTTGATTTGAATTTGCTTATGTAATGAGGACATAATGTCTGAGATAGAGAGCTAGGCAATCACCAGCTGTACAAAATTTAACAAAAGCAAGTGCAGGATCTTCCAACTGGAATGGTGTAATCCTGGTGATATGTGCACACCGGCGAACAAGAGGATGGAGAGCAGCCTTATGGAAAGAGGCCTGGTGGTTTGCCTTCATGGTAAGTTGAATATGAGCCAGCAGTGTGCCCTGGCAGCCAATAATGAAAACTGTGTCCTGGAGTGCATCCAGCCACAGCCAGCCTGTTGAGAGAGCTGATTGTCCCACTCTGTACTGCCCTGGTGCAGCCTCACCTCAAGCACTGTGTGCAGTTTTGGGCTGCTAAATTTGAGGAAATCAGACTGTTAAAAGTGTGTTCAGAGGAGGGTGACCAAGACAGTGAAAAGTCCTGAGGGCCAGACTGATGAAGAATGGCTGAGGTCACTTGGCTTGTTCAGCTTGGAGAAGAGAAGGCTGAGGGGTGATCTCATGGCAGTCTATAACTTCCTCAAGGGGTGCAGTGGAGGAAGAGGTGCTGATCTCCTCTCTTTGGTGACCGGCAATAGGACATGAGGAAATGGAATGATGCTGCATCAGATGAAGTTCATATTGGACATTAGTAAAAGGTTCTTCACAGAGAGGGTGTTTGGTCCCTGGAACAAGCTCCCAGGGAAGTGGTTGTGACACCAAGCCTGTCAGAGTTCAAGGAGCATCTGAATGATGACCTTAGTTGGATGGTTTAGTTTTAGGCAGTCCTGAGAAGAGTGGGGAGTTTGATTTGATGCTTGTGAGTCTCTTCCAACTTGAGATATTTTATGATTCCATGATTCGTGACATCTACAATTAACCTTGGGTGAGATATCAGATAAATACAATTTAGTGCAGTATTTCTGTAGGAATGCTTTTTATAGGATATCTAGGTCTATTGGGAAGATGTCATAGAGTTGTAGCATAAAACAGTACTGGAAGCAGAATTTACTAAGTTCTCTGATAGCAGAATTTTGTTTGAAATGTACGTTCTAGTCAGAATAACTAACATTTAATTATTTTTAAGTAAAATGGATAATTAAAAAAAACTGTTCACATATCCATCTGCAGAAGGTAACAACTAACTTTCCAACTTTTTCTTTCTTTCTGAAAACATCTTGTGAGTCCCAGAGTGGATTTTGTTTTTCATTAAATAAAAGGTAGCAATGGAAATATGCAATACACCCAAATCAATAATGACAGAAGAACTTGCCTAACATTTCAGTATAAACCCTTTTTTTTTTTTTTTCTTCTTTTTATCCCCTCTTAGGTGAACATGGTTATGTCACTTTTAGGAATGTTCTGTCCAACTTTATTTGATGTAATCAGTTCTCTGGAAAACTACCACCCTCGAATAGCTCTAAGATGGCAGCTGGGACGAATCTTTGCTCTTTTTCTTGGCAATCTCTACACTTTCATTATTGCCTTAATGGATGAAATCAATCTCAAGGCAAGCTATTTATTTCCCTTCACTGCTTTTAATATGTAGGTGGGCAAGGATGAGGATTTCCAGCCAATCACAGACATATCGGTGAAAGACTTTCTTTTCTTTCTGTACTGTAGAACATGTCCATGCCTCAGCTAGTAATGAGAGTTTTGGAGTAGAAATGGCTGTGAGTTGGTAACAAGCTCATGCTGTATTTTTCTTTTTTTCCCACTTCTTTACCTAGTTGGAAGAAGAAAAGATAGTCAAGTATAACATGACAATATGGGAAGCTAGTTTGTACAATGGTACTATTCCAGAAAATTCGACTGCTCCTCCAATACAGGTGGACCCTGCAGATGTCCCCAGAGGGCCATGCTGGGAAACAATGGTAGGACAGGTAATGTAACTGTTTTGAGCTCATATGTGAAAATAGGTCATTGTCTGTTGCAAGGTATGATATATAACCCCTCTTTATTTCAGCTAGTAAGTGGTGTTAAGGTGGGAAAAGTGTGAGGAAAACACAATGTGGGACATTTTCCTGAGCTAAAAAATAGAGAAAAAATTAATTTGAGTTTCTTTGGATCCTGTCTAGTAGAAAATTATTTCTTCTGGTAGTTAACAGCATTTAAAACATTTCCCCCCCTCCCCCTCCTTTTCACTGTTCTTTTCATTTGCTTTCTTCCTTATCCTGTATTTGTCTTGCAAAACCTGTTTAGCAATTTTGAAAACCTGGATTTGTTACAACCCCTAATAAATGTGGTAATTCATATTAGAACTCTGATAAGGCACTGTTTGTGAACCTTACAGACCTATAAAAAATGTCTATAAAATATGGAGTAGCTCAACAGGAAATACATGTAAGACAGCTGTTACAGCAAGGTACTTTTGAGATAGCATCTCTATCTATAGCCAAGTAACAAAATGCAAAAGAACAATAGTGATTGATTGTAAATCTGCTTAGTCATTTTATTTGATTCAGTTGAACATATATTATTATTGACTTATTAATGCAAAATGTAATTTCAAAATCACATTTGTAACATCCCCGTTTCCTCTATTTTGTCATACCTGACTGTTGTTTTGTGCATGAGAATGAATTCACTACCGAATCACATCATTTTCTGTTGTTTCTATCACTTTCATCATCTCACCTCCTGGCTGAATGCATCTCTATCATGGAGCAGACAGGGAGGAAAAACAGCCCCTCTGTTCTTTTCAGTGATGCTGAATAATAAACTAAGAACGTGAAGAGCTCATAACTGTACTAATTTTCTACTTACTTTCAGAACAAGGAGGGTAATAGCCTTTTGGGCTATTGGGTAAGGCCTATTACAGTAGGGTTTAGTTTATTTACTAAAAAGTAGAGGAATAAGGACTTCCATTAGGATTTTCTTCTTTCCTCTCCATGTGTACTGGGAGGTTTGTGCTCCTTGAGAAAGAAGCCACTCCTGTTTTATTAAATTTCCCCACAGCCAAAGAGATCAAAAGCAGTTTAAGATATCAGCTCAGATTTCTGTTATAGCAGGCATCTTGGCTGGAAGCCTTTTCTGGTCTAATCATGCACTGGAAATCTCATCTGATAATATGAGCACAAATTAGAGCAAAGCATACTTCTAGCAAATGAGGGGCAATTTTTCTCCTGACATTTCCCATAACTGATTAATGTAGAGCAGAAGCAGTCTTTTCTGTGTTGAAGCAGGGTAAGCGCAATTAGGAATGTAGTCTAGTATTTCATTATTATTGCAATTATTTAATTGCTGATACCAAAATATTGCTCTAACAGGAATTTGTGCGGCTGACTGTCTCTGACACGATGACAACGTACATCACAATTCTAATTGGCGATTTCTTGAGGGCTGTTTTTGTTAGGTTTTTCAATTACTGCTGGTGCTGGGACTTGGAGTATGGATTTGTAAGTATCCGATTCGCTGTATTAAATGCCTTTGTCAGATTATCACTTCACATTTTTATAATAAATTACATTTTCCTTTCAACCCTACAGAATTAACAGCTGGCTAGACACAGCATCTTAAAAATACCTGAACAACATTGTGTTAGTTTTTCTCAGAATTTGCTTGTACCTTAATATTTGTCTTATTCATGAGCCTTAGGAAATGTTGGGGTTTTTTATATTGGATTGTGTAAGAACACTGAGTACACATTTTTCACACATTTCCAATTTTAAGACTTATTCCCTGTTCCACAGAATACAGTCTCATTGATTTCTACAGGATTTTGGGTAGGGCTTTCTAGCACACAGCATTTGTGGGGAAAACTATGAAAGAACTTGTTCTAGAAATCTTATATATTTTTGCTAGAATTAGTGTACCTGAAATAAAGGTAGTAAGTCTCCTAAGTGGGTGTAGAGCTCTCCACTTGGGAATGAGACTTCCACTCTTTTACAGAGAACTGAACTAGGCTGACATTAGTCAGCTAACTTACCTACACTGTAAGGTCTGATGCGGCCTTTTTGCCTCTTAGCTGGTAGTTCTTACTGAGAGTTATGGGAAAGAGCTAGGTCATTTAAAGCCATCTGCATGAGTGGCCAAAGTAGCTGTTCTGCCATCCTCTAGTCTTCCTTTCATCAAAATTTTTAATTCACACATGTACAAATTTCTTTTTTCACTAAAAGTAGCCTTTCAGGAAATTACAATTTTGTAGAGGAAGAGAAATTTTTAGTGCTTTCTTTAAAGAAAACCAAACCAAATAAAACACAGTTTTCTGGTATAGCAATCTCACTGTTGGCTAGGTCCCCTGAAATTTTGGACTTTATAGCAAAGTTTAGATTTCTCCCTCTTAATTTTGCATTGTGTCTCAAACAGGACTGATGTAGGGCTGGAGACAAATACCAGCTGACCGGTTTTGGACAAACAAGTTACAACCCTTGCAATATCAAAATCAAATTCAGAACATTCAATACAGCTTGTGCAGAGAGCCAGCACAGCTTTTGGAACGGCATATTTTTATATATTTAGACCGCATTTGGAGCTTCCTCATATTTTCAGGTGCTCCACAGTCATCGCAATAGCTAAGCCTGGATGTGGGGAACACATGAATCACTGTAGCCAAAGCTACGTTTGACAGGAGATGGCTCAAACATTTTCCAAATATGTTGATGTGATAACCTGGATCTTTTCCCTCTCAGGATATCCACAATCAATGAAAGAGCCTGAATGAATGCAAGCCTGAAAGCCATCCTGCAGATTGTAGGATGTTTTTCAGACTTGACTCTTTATGAAGGATGATTTGGCTGCCACTTGGGCTTCCAGAAGCTTTTTGTGTCTTGCTGTTTACACTGAATCAGCTTTTATCCAGGGACTTACTTTTTTTTTTTTTTTTGCATGATCTTCCCAAGCAGAGATGCCTCGTGCTATTTGGGATGACTCTGGGTATCCTGAACAGCTGGGTGGGGCTACTAGATGTATTTTTTTGTGAAATGCCTGAATCTTCCAATGTTGAGAATCATACAGTAAACTACAGGACATTTTTGCTTGAACTGGGAGTGCCAGTTGTCAGATGAAGATGCATATACTCATCCATTAACACTTCAGACTTAATATTTTACTCTTTGTTTTTTGTTGCCATTAGGGATATTAATAGAATATAATACAGCAATTCAATCAATAGAACAGAGCCTGTAAAGGAAAGAGCTTTAATTAAGGGCCTGGAATAAAAAGCCGCACAGATACCATCCTTCTCATCATTCATCCATATACAAAGTAAAGAACATGCGTAGAGGTGATAAGCAGTGAGAGTGAAACTCACAGCCCACACACAAGGGCTTCAAGACTCTTAAAGGAAGATGTGGCATGTTTATCCAGCAACAAGAGGATACTTATTTCCGTGATATATTTTTGTTCTCAAAGTGTCAACAACACATCTGCTTGTAAGGGATGTTGAAACAAATTTATTACTGACATTTTTATTTGGCAGTTTCCAAGAGTGGCTGTAATGGTTTGGTCTGTTATGGTCCTCAGGTCCAGTAAGCTGCCAGAAACAACAGCCAGAAGTGAAAATGCAAACTGGAAATTGTTGAATTTCGGGATCTATCTGATCTTAAAGTCTTCCCTAAGAAGTAGATTTACCTGTATCTCTGTGATTAGTGGCCATGATGTACCTATTATCCATTAATTTTTAGACTAAGTATTTTGACAACCAAAATGTCCTTTGGCAAAGAATTCCAGAAATTGACTTGCACATTGTGTGGAAAACCACGTCTTTATGTTTGTTTAAAAAATAAATTTCAGATTATTTGTTAATGCTGGCCCTAATGTTATAAAGAACAGTCACACATTATTTGATTATGTATGATCCTATTCATCTCTCCATGTCAGTTATTATTTTCTTTCCATACAGTTCTCCTTAGTCAACAGATTTCCATTTGAATACTAGTAATCTGTTTAGTCTGTCCTCATATAGATGCAGATTCCTAAATAAATGCAACATAAACATAGCAGTTTGCTGTAAACATATACATATATATATCTGTACATATACGCAAAAAAACAGAGGAGGAGTGTAGGGACTCTCCAGCAGTATAACATAGTACAATTCAAAATTGTGACTTTAACTGGTGATTTTAATAGAACAATTTTGTCTTTGTTCAGCCGTAAGTTAATAGTTGGTTTTATATATGTCATGCACCTTCCTCTCCTTCAGTCATCCATGTAGTTAATATCTGATAGATACACATTATTCATGATCTTTTTGTCCACCTACTGAGGTGATCATGCAAGTTACCAGCTATGATGTAGCAAAACTTTCTGAGAAAGCTGATTTAATCAGAATTGTGGCAGTGCAAAGCCATATGAATAATATGGCTGAAGCAGATATTTAGTTGGAAGGCAAAAGTTTACAGCTACAATTTCTTACCAGAAAGGTTTGTTCTGGTTCATGTGCGTACAAACTCATATATGTGTGTGTATTTCAGTTGTTGTTCAAATGCAGTGTATTCAGTGTTTGCAGATGAAAGCATTCATGAATTAGAGACTAATAAATAAGGTAAAAGAAGAGATGTGGAAATGATTACATATGAAAAGCCAGAATGAAAAGGTCAGATGGATAGTTCAGAAATATAAGACTAAAGAATTATCTGTTGTGTCTATACTGGAAACAAAAATTCATGATACTGTGCTTTCTTCCACAAAGTGATAACAAAACCCAATAGCTGATTTCAAGTAAAAATTAGAATCAAACAAATACACTCAAATAAGAAGTAAGATATCAATTTTAAGCAGGGAAGACAATGACTGGCAACATCAATCAATGCTTAACAGGAATTCTTCAACAGTGTAACTTAAAATATGAAAAATACTATTATAGTTCAAATGAGAATCAAATCACAGCAGCCTCATGGCTGGTACTGTATCAGAGAGCACATAGACTGACCACCAGTAACCACTCCAGTGACACATTTATGAATAGTTATTTTTGCAATTTACCTATTACTCAGAAGTACTTTTAATTCTCCATTAGTACCTTCTCCTAAGAAATCTCAAAAAGGTTTTCAGTAAAATACCACAAGCTGTATTAAAGTCTGACTGCTAGTCTTGAGTCATATTAATTTGTTCCATGATCCACTGGTAAGATGCAACAAGAGGCCTTACAACACAATGTCAGTAGGCTGGACAGGTTTAATCTACTGTAAGTCATCTTAAAAGTCTTAGTTCAAGGCTAATGAAAGCATCTGTATTATTTCTTTCAGCCATCATATTCTGAGTTTGATATAAGTGGAAATGTGCTGGGACTGATCTTTAACCAAGGCATGATCTGGTAGGTGTGACAAAGCATGTTGCATCTTCAGGACTGCTGTATCTATGAGAGTTTCTTCTGAAATGCTGATCCGGTCCCATGACTTGACTTTGATGAAAGTGTAATGTAGTATATATCAAACTATGGTATACTGCAGTTAGTGGGACCACTTCAAAACTAGTTCTGAGCTAAGATTTTTGGATTAGATGCATCAGGATTTTGCAATGAGCTGATAAAATCAACCACTAAAAAGCTGCAAAGATGAATCTTATTTTTGTACTGGCAGCTAGCTAGAGCAAGCACCTAGCCAGTACTGTTTTGCTTTGAATTCCAGCCTTTCAAAATACCTTACCACTCTTTTCCCATGTGTCCTGTGGAAAAAACCCATAAAACAAATGTATGTACTGTTATCTGTGCAAGCATGTGAATGTGTATAAAATGATGCTGCTGCAGTATTAGTCCTTAGCTGTAGAGGATGAGAGGTCTATGTTGCATACTGGCTTTGGACTTTACAGGAGTTGTAAAGAACACCAGCGTGTATAGTCGTCATACAACATGCTCAGTCTTCCTCAGGAATTATCTTCCTCAAAGACTGGTGGCTTCTCAAATTTAATCCTTGCTACGGCTCAATTTTTCCACTCTAAATGACTTTGGTATCAGACTTTCTGCTTGGTCAAAGCTCTTACTTCCATAAAGCCCAAAGTTTGTGCTTATGTCAAAGAAGTGCCACAGAAATACATCAAAGAAAGAGGCTGCAAATATGACAATGATTAAGGAAAAAGTAGATTCCTAGTCTTTTACATTCTATATCTTTTTTTCAGACAAATGAAAGTAATTGCCCTTCAGTCAGCCTGGTACAAGAAGCAAGGTGTGATAAAATAAAATGGTTGTAACTGTTTCAGTGCCATAACATTGCAACCATACATACCAAGGAAAAAACAAGAAAAAACAAAATTGTTTTGGTAAAACCTAGCTTTAGAGTTACTAGGTTTTCTTATACCACACAACTGAGATGCTACCTGAATTAAAGGGGCAAAGTAGGAGCGGATAACATTTCATCAGGTGATCACTTAATTTGCAGACAAAGAGGGCTTTGCAACTTTGAAACAAAAAGTTCATATGAAGAATTAGTTCCATAAGCCTCCAGTTCTTCTTAAAGCAAGACTGAAGAGACAAGATCAGTAAAAAAACCCAACCAAGACAATGATGGTTTTATGAATTTGATTTCTGAGTGCACACTGCATATGGCTGCAAAGCACATTGACATAGGGAATGGGTGGCATATCTAGGAAAACAGAAGTCAAACAACAAAGCTGTTATTTTTTTCTAGGATGGGATCTTTTTATGCTCCATGTCTCCCAGCTATCAACGTGTTCCGCCTCCACACTTCGATGTACCTGCAGTGCTGGGCAGTGATGTGCTGCAATGTCCCCCAAGAAAGGGTCTTCAAGGCTTCCAGATCCAATAACTTCTATATGGCCATGCTGCTTTTCATCCTCTTTCTCTCCACACTGCCTGCTGTGTATACCATTGTCTCCATTCCACCATCTTTTGACTGTGGTCCTTTCAGGTTTTTTTGTGTTTTACATCTGCCTTTTGTTATTGTTGTAATGAACTGCCTTATCACATCACAACGAATGGTGCAGCTCCTATAATAAGTGTTAGCACCTGATAGACTGTTTAATTGTGTCACATTTCTCATTGTGGATAATTCCTGAATCTGAAATCCTAGAAAACTGTGTAATTCCCTAGAAAATTTGTATGAAGTGTAGAATAGAAAAATCTTTATTTTAGGTAGTTGTAATGTGAAAAAATGTCATTGCACCAGAAATTAATCTTTAGGAGGAGAGCAGTAACTTATTATACACCTCTGGTCTGCTGTCTTGAAGCTGATGACATTCAGAAAATGTCCGCATATACATAGGAGCGGCATATCAGAATGTATGATGGTGTGCTAAATGTATAGTGGTGCAGCCTTTGACTGCTGTGACTCTCTTCAACTGATGCAGTATTTCATGTGTCTGTACTACTGCTGTGAAGCTGATTCTAGTTTTGAAGTCTTCAAGGCCTTCATGTTCATTAGTCCTTTCTAAAAACTTAGTCCGGCCTTGCCTGTGCCAATGTGTGCCTTGCATTCAATCTAGCTTAGATATTGCCACATTTTCTCTTGTGCACGCAACCCAGAAAGTCCAGGGCCATTTTCACCGCCTTTGCTTGTGAGGTAGTATAACATGCAACTATAATGAGTACACAACAGTCAGTATATGAAATTAAAATTTTAAAAGACTTTAGTCTTTGGTTTGAACAAAGTATCATGAACACAAGGCAAGGAGAACAGTAAAAGAGACATCCTGATTCCAATGAAAACTTTGAATAATACATTACTGTTGTGAATACAATGATATCTACACAATCCCCGGTGCACTTTCTAAAGGAACACAAGTGTTGTCATATTAACTTTGGCCAATGCAAAATATCTGGGAGATTGTTTCTAGCCACCTGCCGTAGTCACAGTCAGCTAAGATAAAGAATTACATGAAAAGCCAAAAATTCTGGTAAGACAGAAAAGTGCTTGCATTTATCAAAGCAATGATAACATCATTGATACTACTTTAAATAGCATTCCTTTCAAAGTGTCAAGTTTTAAATAATGTTAACATTTAGTTTATTGTCCCTTTCCCAGGTTTGATGTGGTGTGACTAATTTATATATTTATACTACTGCACTGACTTTGCCATAATATTTGTATGTGATATTTTGTTAAATTTTTCTATTTAATAGTGGGAAGACCAGGATGTTTGAAGTCATATCAGAAACTTTGGAGCATGACTTCCCTTCCTGGTTTGGGAAGGTGTTTGGTTATGCCTCTAACCCTGGACTCATCCTGCCTTTTATATTGCTGATGGTGTACGTATGGAATATTAACTCAAAGCTTGCTTTTTTTCCACTCTGAAACTTCATTGCCTGAATATCTAATCAAATACAGAGCTGCTTGCCCTGCAGTGAGGGAGTTGAAAAGTTCATGAGCCTTTTATTTGATCATAATTAACGTGCCTTTGCGCAAAAGGTAATCTGTCTTTTGTGTTCAATGGCTTTCTTTTGTTTGTATTACTGCTTTTCAAAAATGCTGTTGTTGCTACAATAATGGAAAAGATATTAAAATGCAAAAGCCTATAGGGGATCTGAAGTGCTGTGACTTTGATCAGCTTGTCCGATAGGCAGAATAACACATCTTAAATCCTTAGCAAGTTCAATAGAAACATGACCATTCACCATGAAGTGGAGTTATTTCTCAGTAACTTTCAATGTGTCCGTTGTTCAGTGCCTTGGTCTTTCCTTGATAAACAATGTCGTTTATGCTGTTGGGGCAGGGGTATGAGACTGAGTGTTGACGGCTTTATGAAATAGGGCTAGGAGAGATTTTTGTAAGACAGTCAGTACCTAGCAAAGCATAATGATTCAAGAGTAGTCTTTCTTTGAAACTGTAGTAAGTCCTGCTTTTAAAGGCATTTTAAAACTCTATAAACATATATAGGATTATTTAGCATACTGCTGATCTAAAAATTAATTCTATGTAGACATGAGTTGGGATTTAAACCTTCATTGCAAAACTGCCAATAAATATAGAGAAGATTGCAGAATACAATAGAAATTGCAGAAGGATTTTACATAAGCAAAATGAAATTCTGAGATAAAATTTTGCCAAGGTTCACTTAACAACATATTTTACTATAACCATGGCTAGAAAAACAAAGAATCCAGACTGTCCTCTGAAACACTTGGTCAATTCTGACTGATTTATTTTTTTTTTTTAAGTACTGTTTGTTTCCTGGAATGGCCATAGGCAAAGATACTAAAAATAAATACAGAAAACTTCAAAAAAAGGAATAAAAATACAAGATATAATCAGGCATAGCTTTATGGAGCATCTTAGCTACTATAAGATTGAATGTAGGGTATTGGAAATGATAATTTTTTTTTCAATTTTTTTTTCCCCTGCCTTCTTCATTCTGTAGGGAAGCATATTGCTTATTGTCGAAATACTACTGCTGATTAGGCATGATAAATGAGGAAAAGATACTGACTTTATATTAGCACAACTATAGTTGTTGCCATAGAAATGTTGTACGAGTTTTTGTATTTAAAACATTACCTAAAAAGGAATTATTTTGCTTTAAATTTAGGCCGAGTAGGTATTAAGTCAACGCTACATCCTAATCCTACAAGGAAGCAAACTTGGAACTTAAAAAGAAGCTACAAAGTGTAAGGATTACAGAATTACTGATTTTTTGTTTTACTAAATATTAGAGAAGCTGTTCAGATCGCTGAAGCCCTTTCTCTCTCCCCATCATTAGCAAGCAGAAGAAAATAAAAGAAGAAATAAACAAAAGGCACAAAAATCAAATGAACAAGATGAAAATCCGTTTGAAACAGAACCACCACAGCAAACAGGAGGCAAACAAGATGAATCCACCTCAAACCAAGGTAAGGACTGTTTTGAACTCTGCAGTATCAGGAATTCATGTATGCCCGGCCATATTCTTCCTCACTGCCATTACTGCTTCCTTTGCCATAATCTCCTGAAAGATATTCATAATATTGAATCACAAGTATTAGCTTAAGATCCAATCCATCTTACTTTCTTTTGTTCATTTAAGAAACACTGTAACATTATTCCGCACCAGGCAATGCCTAAGAAAAAAAGTCCTGTAGCAGAGCTATAATGAGTAACAAGATCACAGCCCGACAAAAAAACCCCAAGAAACAACAGTTAAAGCCTGGTCTGAATGTCAGTGATCCCTCTTACCCATCACAAATCAGTGGAGTCCAAGTCTTGCACCTTCCTCTTGTATTTCATTGATCCAGGGCTGCTCAGGGTAGCATTTACGTTTGTCCTCTGTGCCCTGTTCAGTGGGAGAAGGTGCAGTAAGAACAAAGTATGGTAGCAGTTGTCATTAGAAAGCCTAGTGTGATCAGGCAGATTTCAGTCTGTCCTGAATAATCTCACAGGCTGTTTCTCTTTCCCCAGGAAAAAAGGACTGGAGGGAAAATAGGGTGCAAAGATCATGAAGGTGCATTACTCTGATTTCAAGCTGTTGACCGGGGAGGCTCACAACTTTCCACCACACTCTGGGGTGGACTGCAGGATTTGCCTCTTTTGGCATTTCTGTTTTGCATGTTCATGTTTTAATCCTGTTCTCGAACACATTGCAGACAACAAAAAAGGACAGGGTGGCAATGAAGCGAAGAAGATGGGACAGCCACAAGAAGCTGACTCCTGTCAGGCACCCCAGCATCCAGGCCCTGACCCGAATGGCCACTATCTCCCACAGAGCAGAGGAGGAAACCTTCCTCCCCCATCCCTAGCTGTCACTAGGCCACCAGCCCCCAGGGGATATGGAATGCCGGGCTATCCACCTGGAAATGCACGCTTCCCAGGCATGCAGCCAGGAATGCCTAAGGGGCCTCCAAACTACCGATAAAGAGCCTGAAGAACATTGTGATATGAGGAAGGATGCTGAAGGATAGAGCAGCTGTCCTAAACCCAAACACACTTGCAAGTGCAAAACCCTGCCTGTGTTTGTTGTAAATCTTCATGTGCATGCCCATGCGCTTCATTTTTGCAGGATGGGATGCTTCAGAAGGAAACATTGCATATGTCTTCCTGCGTTTGAAAGCATTGCAAAAATGTGTTGTCTGTGTCAATAGGTTACTAAACTTCAGGATATTTATTGGAAGATATTTACTAGAAGAATGAATAACACGTTGTATTCAGTTGATTATTTTCTTAGAAGCCTGAAAGTGTGTCCTTAAGATCTTTTACTCAGAAACACAGCTCCATATAAACTGTTTGAGAGTCAGTTATGCTTAAACACTGCATATTTCTTGTCTTCTGCAGGTGAGATATGTTTACCCAAAGATTTCACATGGGAAGAGTAGGATCTTTTCAAAAGCTGAATGGCTGTGCCTGAAGTCTTTGGGAAAGTATTTAAAAAGTGAAAGAAAGGCAATTTTCTGCTTGTTGCTGTGAAAGAAATTAACTCCTATCACAGGACAACTTTTAGCTAATAATAGTTTTAGTATATTCTGAAAGACTAAAATTAAGTTTGAAGAATCAAAGTGGTAAAGAAATATCTCATGTGCAGAAAAACATATTTGAGGAATAGACATAAGACAGTTATGCGATAATTTCCCCCAAATACTTACAGGAGTGTGTTATGACACAGGGACACTTTGTATTGCATAAGAATACATGCTGTGTAATCTGCTTTTAAGATTGCCTATTTGTATTGACTTCTATAGAGTCCAGGGTAGAACAGGTCCTTAGTCTGATAAGTTTTGTAGAAACACAGATACCTTGTGTAGAGGTCCATTTTGTACAGTAGAAAAAATAACCATATCTCAGTATGAAAGTCTGAGACACCACAAAACAACCTCCATATAATTAAACTGTGGGACTTCAATTGTGTTATTAAACTGTGAAACGGCTTATGAAAACCATCAGTATAGACCATATTTCTCCATAAAACACAGTGATCCAGATGTAATTTTCAGCTCAGGCAGTCTTTGAATGAATTGCCAGAACCTAGGAGGATAAACCAAGGGAAAGTGCACTTTGCCTTGACTCTTGTACTGCTTCCATAAGCATCTGCTATCAGCTGGAGATAAGATATTTGACCAATCAGACTTTTAGTGAGTACCATTGTAGCTGTTCTCCCTGTGCTCTGAGCGCTGATAACCAGGTAAAGAGATAAGCGTGTTGCAATAACTACAAGGGAGGGGCTTTTTGCACAGACTAGAAACGTTATTACTAAGGGTGAGGGCAAATATGTTCAGACTGGATACCAAGGTGTGGCTGTCTGTGGGGTGCAGAGTCTTGAACTTAAGAGATAAGCACAGTTAAGTTCAGTGTAAATGATTTCATCTTTCTCAGATAGATTTCTAATCTATGGATTTCAAACATGTGGGAAAAGTGCAGTAATTCAAACTATTAACTTGAAATCTTCTAACATGATGAATTTTTAAACTGCATATGTTTTTAGCCCAGGAATACTGTCCGTTAAGCACAGGCCCCATTTCTCTTGTGCTTCCATGCTTTTAAGATAACCTGTTCCTACAAGCTGGGGTTGATCTATCGTGAGACACTGATTTTCACAGAGGTTTTAGCTCAATGTTTTTCAACATTTCGTAATACGGAAACAGTGGTTATTCCTTAGGAAAAAGAAGATTGCTTATAGAATAAGCTAAGAAACAGTTTTAAAAGATGCTTTATTGCTTGGTGATCTGTGTTTTCCAAGAGATGTTATAATAAATTAGAGTTGTAAAATGGTTTTGATGCAGTCTGTTTTCCTGAAATGTAGAAGGAGGTATATGCTACATGCACAGATCTTAATAAGGATTCATTGTTCTGTTAGGACTAAAAATTTCCTGCGGGCATTAAAGACTTTATCATTATTAGTAGGCTTAGTATTTAATTTTGTAGAATTACTTTACATCATGAATGGGAGAGAGACACAGCAAGGAATCCACCAGATAAAGTTATTCTGAGGCAATTTTTATTAGATCTGTATGCTGTATTGATTTTCAACAATAAGTGTGTTCTCAGAATGCATCTGTATGGGCAACGATGAGCATGTAATAGCCAACATGAATAACAACAACAAGACGAGGTGTTGTTCATACCCTGTGATCAGTGTCAGACTGCTGTGACTGAAAATGCAATATTTATTCTTTGGTACCTCTAAGTAAAGGTTTTTCATTACTGTGCTTTATGAAGCTGTGCTTTCAAAGCTTCCCAGCTTAGTTCTGTTTAATTGCTTGACATCTTATTGATAACATAATATTGATTTAGCAGACAAGATATAATTTCGTACATTTTTATGTTCTATACTAAGTTCACCTTCAATAAAACATACTGTTTACTTGGTAAAATTAATTTTGAAACTATTACAATAATTTGCATTATCAAATTTCAAGTCAAATTCCTTTCTGTACAACCTTTATCACTCGTATACTGAGTCTTTCAGTTCAAATTTTTTGTCTCCACTTTTTTTGGGAAAGCACCTCATGCAACTTTCAGCCACTTACCTACACAGCTGCTCCTCTGTCTGAGTCTTGTATTGTGTTGAACAGGTAACAAATACTCGTGATAATGGGAATAAAACTATCTGTGATTCAAACCAAGGCAAATGATCTTGCTTATAGAAACAGCATCTATTTTGTATTCATTGGTGATGCATACGCACTTTTCTTTCTCCTATGTTGTTAGACCTGCAAATTGTGCTAAGGATACCTTAGAGCTCTATTATCTAATTATGTTCAGCGAAATCAGGGCTCAGTGCATTTTACCATGTCCCACATCTTCCTCTGCTCAATTTACATGCCTTCTTCATAGCATTTGGCTGAACATTTTATGTAATTTTCATAGAATCATGGAATGGGTTGGCTTGGGTTGGACCTTAGAGATCATCTAGTTCCAACTGTCCTGCCCTGCGCAGAGACACGATTCACCAGACCAGGTTGCTCAAAGCCCCATCCAACATTGCCTTAAAGACTTCCAGGGATGGGGCATCCACAACTTCTCTGGACAACCTGTTCCAGTGCCTCACCACCCTCACAGTAAGAAACTTCTTCCTAATATGAATCTAAATCACCCTCTTTCAGTTTTTCTGCGTAATAAAAGTGCACTTCACTATGTTAGTGTACTGGTACAGAGAGACCTTGAAAATACTTTTAAGTCCTTTTGAAAGATTTAATTTCTTACTGATCTGTGAAAATTACAATTTTTGTAAAATGATGGTTATTGAATACATCTTCCTTCTCCTATTTGACTTTTTTTTTTTTTTTTCCTGCTTTGAATAAGTATTTTACTCATTGACAGAGTCTTACCCTGGGACTGGGCAATATCTTAGAGGAACAGGAAGCAAAAGTATGAAAATAAAGTCCAGACTTGACTGAATTCACAGCAAGTGTGGGACAGAACTTCTTGTAACGTATCCTTTTCAACACTATATTTGTGGTACCTGAAAACATCAAGTATAATACATGCAGAAATGGCATACCTGGAGATCTACAGAAATTTAGGGCTATTTTAAAGCTGATAGACATTTAAATCCAAGGAATCATTTTATTGCTCTGCATTGTTTAAAAAACCTGCAAAATGCTCACTGGAAAATTAGGCAGTTTTTATCTGTGCTGTATACTTTGCTAGGCTTTTTAGTCCTCCATGAGAAAATAGGCTGTTAAACTCATTATGGCTAGAGATTGACTTCAAAAGCAGGTAACATCTGATTTGTTCATCCTTTGTTGAAAAATGAGGCTGTATGAGTTCACTATGAGATTAACGCTTTCTGTGCCACATAACCAGTCTGCATTTATTTCTTGAAATCACTAAATGGGCCAAAAAAACCCAACAACAAAGCATGCCAAAACCAATATAGTGACACAAACAATATTCTGCTATCTCCTGTATGAAGTCATTATAATCCAAGAACTACCCATGCTCAGTGGTTTTAAAAAAATCAATGAAAGACAGAATATCCCTAAACTAAATAATGACCTGGGGATTGTGACTGAAGATTCTGTATGGATATGGCAAACTCTGCTTTACCTGATGTTTACAGTCTGTAGACTGGACTATAAAAATGTGTGTGATAACTGATGTTACCTAGCAGATTATAGCCATGTTACCTAGCAGATTATAGCCATACTCAGTGGTAGCTCTTCTTCAAGTTAGTGAAGTCCGGTTACAGTGGAATGTGTGCTCTTTTGTGAGTTCTTTGTTTTCTCCTTCTGTTTCAGATCAGATAGTGTCTCTAATGCGTTCTGAGCACAACTATCAGCCACACTTGATCCCAGGCAGCTGGTCTCCTTTGATCTCAGCAAAGAAAACAAATCACAGCCTTGTCCTTCTCTTTCTGTCCCCTTTTAGTTATCTTCTTTTGCTTAGCACCACAAGAAAGACGCTGTCTCTCCATGGCAATACTCCATCACATGCAGCTACGAGGTTCTACATACAGCTCCTCTGCATGTACTGTACATGATGGGTGGCCATCTACCTAAATCGCAAGGCTATCCAAGGAATTCACATGTGTCTGTGTTAACAAAAACCACAGAACTAAGATATTTATCAGTCTGTTTTTGTTTTCTTGTCTGAGCACTGCGATGGGAGATTGTGTCATAAATTGCAGATTCCATTGGTAGCTTGCAAATAGAAATGTTGCTACGGGTAGGACCCAAATATGCTACCACTATCATATTTGGATACAAGAATTCTCAGTGAAATATTCATCTGTACTTACACTATCAGAAGATTTTGCATTAGTGTAAAGAGCTGAAAGATGTTTGGCATTAATTGTAATTCCAGGTAGGAATAAGTATGAGCTCCCTGAAAGTCTGGGCAACACCTGGGTATACTGACCGTCACTTCAGGTGTTCGATATTTTTATCCTGCTTGGCATGAAGACCTAAATAAAAGAGCTTGTAAACCACAAGCCTTTCTTTTGAAAAATAACATAGTGCATGGACATAGAAAGCTGAACCACATCTGCTGAAGAGTTAGAATAATAATAATAATAATAAAAAGCAGAGGCTTTATTTTTTACCTTATGTTGGAAGATGTTTTGTGTATTTGCACATACTACTCTGTGCAGTTATTGTCACATTGTTGTGTGCATTTTGAAGAATATTGATTATTTAATTTTGAAATTGCACAAGAAAGGAGAATTCCCAGTACTTATGGTTATAGCTGATTTTCTGCTTAAATCCATTCTGATCATGTGTGCATTGCTATCATACAATAACTAATGAGGTTTGCAATATGCTTATCACTTACCATTTGATTCTTTTGTCAGTGTCCTTGCCAGCTCTCCATGGACTGGGAAAAGCTTCTAATGCTTCTAACTTTTACCCATTTTTTAGAACTTCCTACAAAGTAGAATCAGAACATCCTTGTCCTCTCTTTTTTGGGATTAAATCAGAAAATTGCTGTGTGTAATCTGTAGTCCATAATAGTTATATGCCATTGTTTCAAAATACTGGAGTAGGAAACAAAGTAATTAAAGAAGATATTTAAATTGCATAATTCTCAAAGCAAATAGTGTTCTACTCATGAGAGCCATTAATTTATAATTTTGAACTTTCTGACTACAAAACTGTACATGTGCTTATCTCAAATGATTGACTCCACAAACCAAAAGCTGCTTCTATGCAATGAGGTAACCAAAGAAGATAAGGAATATGTCTTGGTTTTTCCACCAGATAAATCCTCTTTTAAGAGCTGGAGAAATGAACAGAAGAAAGATACCAAGTGTTATGTAATAATTGTAGGAAACAAAATATTCTAAAATACTTTCAGGTGTTCTCAGGATACAGAGACCAAATCTTCAGCAAAACACCAATCTCTACCAGTAAATGATATCAGTCTAAAACTTATATCTTATTTGATCCTTATAGTGTGATTTGATCCTTATAGTATGAAGCAGAATTTCATTGTAGTCAACATGGGATTAATTTCTTGCTAAATGAAGGTAAATGTAATATTTTGAAATCTTTACTTTTATTTCTCTTTCTTTTTGCTAGAAGGATGAAGCAAATATATTCTCAGTGTCATACATTTTTTAGATCACTCAATGACTGCCCTGCAGACAGTGATGGGGGTACTCTGCATCAAGTGTATTTTTAATATGTAAGTACTTTTTAGAAAGTCTGCAAACTACAGTAGTTTGTTTAAAGGAATCATATTTAAAACATTGAGGATGTTGA
This sequence comes from Psittacus erithacus, assembly GCA_009867235.2. Lineage (NCBI taxonomy): Eukaryota > Metazoa > Chordata > Aves > Psittaciformes > Psittacidae > Psittacus > Psittacus erithacus. The sequence goes on from WYDI02006607.1 coordinate 20,141, forward strand.
GGATCTTGTTGGCCTTGTCATTGCTTGCAAACAACAAAGGCTGAAAGCTGTCAAAATCTCTTATGCCGTTCTAAAGGCGTATTTTTGTCAACACTGTATAGCGCCAGTCTGACGCCTGCAGGTGTCTCTGATAACCACAGTAACAGTGGTGTAAATCAGCTTATGTTCCAACTGCAACTAGATTAAAAATATACAAATATATATATTTTTCATAAGAAATATGTGAAACGTGAGACTGGCAATCCCTGTGTATTAAGGTGTATATATAACACTAGTGGCACTGTGCTGGGATGGTTGTCTGCAGCTGAGGCAGGAGGGTGGATGAATTAAATCTATTACTGAATGAATCCATGTGCTTTGTTCTTTTGTCCAGCAGAGGTCACAACAACATAAGGTATTGCCATGCATCCATGTGAGCAACTGCTTTAGGAAAGGCTAAGTCCTTCCTATCTGATCATGCAAAAGTTGATGGAACTCAGGTTCCTAGTAGAGTTCCAGATAACTGGAAATTCATGGGAATGCCAAGAGTTTGCCGATACAATGTTTGGACTAAGACCAATAGTACAAGCTTTGCTGTGCTATGGATATATAAGAGGAAAAAAGGAATTTAATAGGCCGTCTGAAATAGTGCATGGGAAAATTCAATGAAAAAAAATTTTCTAACGTTTCTCTGTTTTACAGGTATAATAACTAGTAGTTTAATGTTTTAGGAATAAGTCTGTTAGCTTCTTTTATTAAACACAATATTGCTGAATGATATAATCTGACCAATAGGTATTTTGCAGGTCAAAATAGTCCATCTATTCTGTCATGTCAAACATGACAATATGTAATCTTACTCAAAAAGCCAGCTTTAAACATTGTGTAAAAGTACATAGAAAAGCAAAACTACAAACTCATCAAAATGAGTTTTCATTTCAGGATCCTCTGTCTGGGAAGTTAAAATAACACCCTCAGTCCTGAGTGTCCCGTCAAAAGTAAAATGAATTTTGGATAAATGCATAGACATGTAATATTCAGATAGAAAAGTGTTATCCAGAATAATTTGGGATATGCTTTTGCAAAGGAAAGATGTGTGGACAAACTGTAAATTGTTATTCCCTCAGTGAGGATAAAAAAATAGCTCAGCAAAAATCCACCAGGACTCTATATTGTGGAGCATCTGTAATGGCCCAAACACAGTAACAAGAGATCACATGCAGAGGTATGATTAAAGGAAAAGTGACAGCCTCTGTAAGCTATGACAGAATAGGGCAGAGGGACAAACTAAATGGGAATGCCACAGCAAAAACCAAGGACAGCTCACTCCAGGGAAGCATGAATACAAATCCCAGCATCATCAGGATAATTTTCTTCATGGAATTGATTGCAAGCAATATTTTATTACTTACAGAATCATAGACTCATAGAATCATACGATAGTTAGGGTCGGAAAGGACCTCAAGATCATCTAGTTCCAACCCCCCTGCCATGGGCAGGGACAGCTCGCACTAAACCATGGCACCCAAGACTCTATCCAATCTGGCTTTGAACACTGACAGTGATGGAGAATTTGCCACTTTTCTGGGCAACCCATTCCAGCGCTTCACTACCCTCACGGTAAAGAACTTCTTTCTTATGTCTAACCTGAACTTTCCATGTTTAAGTTTAAATCCATTACCCCTTGTCCTATCACTACAGTCCCTAATGAAAAGTCCCTCCCCAGAGCCCTTGTAGTCCCCCTTCAGATACTGGAAGGCTGCTATGAGGTCTCCATGCAGCTTCTCTTCTCCAGGCTGAACAACCCCAACTTTCTCAGCCTGTGTTCACACGGGAGGTTGTCCAGCCCCTGATCATCTCCATGGCCTTCTCTGGACTTGCTCCCACATCTCCAAGTCTTTCTTATGTTGAGGACACCGGAACTGCACACAGTGCTCTGAGCAGGGTCTCAGGAAAGCAGGGCAGGATCACCTGCTTCTCAGCCTGCTGGTCACGCTCCTTTTGATGCAGCACAGGATACAGTTGGCTTTCTGGGCTGTGAGTCCATGCTGCCAGCTGATGTTAGCATAAAAGATTTTGCAGATTTCATTTCAAAGTTCTTCATATGCCCACTTGGACACTGAGAGCTCAGGGCATCCCCTGTAATGTTCATTGGCTGCAGGCTGCCTTCCAGTTAGGCTAAAGCCCTGAGCAGGGTAACTTTTATGCTATTTTGACAATCTTCTAGGTGTTCACAGGTATACTCTAGGAGGGATTTCAGTGAAGAGTAAATTAAAATAAACATATTTAAAATTTAACTCCATTGTACTGTAGTTCTACAATGGATTCATATGGGATTTTGGCATAAGAAGTATGATTTTCTCACAGGAAGATAATTACATAAAGAATATTTCAATCTGAGGTTAAAATAGGATCCTTCCTGGCTCTGCAGTAACTATCTCATTGTTCATTCATTCATGTGTTCCTTATTTAATTGACAGATGAAGGTGAGTTTAAGTAATGTTGTGACATCATCTCCTTGAGGCTTGGAACATTTCCTTTATATAAATCTTTCTTCAGGTATTCTTTTGACAGAAGACTTTTCTTCATATATAGGTTTTGGGGTTTGTTTTTTTTTTTTGAGAAAGTGTATTGTATTATGGCAAAGGAAAAGTGTATCTACTGTTCAGAGAAAACAAGACCCATCTGTCATAAATTTCATAACATAGAGTCAGATTTCACAGATAAGTCATTGTTCAATGCCTTCATGAAATCCACATTAATAACTACATCAAAGATTGAGCTGAATGGCATCCTACCCTTAGCAGGTTATCTGTGCATGACTCCACTTTTTTACGCAGTCATTTCTTAAGTATTGACAAGAAGAGAGAAAATACAAAAAGCTGAAACACAAACTGAATTAAATTAAATATATTAGTTTCTCTAACCTGGCTACATTGGTTCTCAAATGGCTTCTTGTTCTTTGTTAACTAGAGAATATCACTGTAAATATTACTGATGTCTGAGTACCACATTGTGGCTTTTCTGCCTTACACACTTGCATTCCTTTGAAGTTTAGCCTTAGCTATGAGTTCTCTGAATCTGTGTATTATGCTGAGTTTGTTCTATGCAATTTTTTTTTCTCAGTTCTAAATAATTCATACGTATATGCTGATCTCTAACTTTCTGGGCTGGGTGTTCTTGAGGAAATATGTGAGCTGGAAAGCTTAGGAATGGGACTTTTTAAATGACTGAAAAATGTCATGGGGTGGATTTTTTACTTTATTGTCACTTTAAAAATTTGTAACAAAAAGTTCATTCTTAGAAATGTTAAAATATCATAATTGCCTTGATTTACAGTCTATGATATAATTTGAGATATTTTCTATCTCTGTAAAATGTTCAGTATTTTTTTCTGCAACAAATCCCTATTTTCTGCTAGCATATCTTTTCTGTGAGTATATATATATTTTTCTCCCTTCTCAGAAAGGATTCTTAGTTTTCTTTATATCTTTGCTTTTGAGTGTTTTTTCAAGCTTTACTTTTTAAGCCCATAATGGCTGGGGGAGGTCAGATTTTATCCGCCCTATTCACTGGATTCCCCTGCCTTCATCTCACTATTATGAACGAGATTTGACCTTGCAACTATGGATTTTACTAGGTGGTTGTAGTCCACTGCCATGACCATGCAGAGATTCGTGCATCAAGATTTCAAAGCAGCAAGTTTTCTTAAATAGTGCTCAATGAGCAAAAAGTAAATAGATATTTTCTGTTTAATCATGTAATGTTTTATTTATACAATGAGAATTTTAGTTTTAAATATTTAATTTGTTTCTGGATTCTCTCAACTAGCATGCTGTTTTTTCTGTCCTCACATTTGTTACATATTTCCCTGGTTGAATACTATTATTAAAAGTCTCACCTTCAAAATAATTTATTCTATATAAAACATTCAAGAGAAAGATTAATTTAAAAGTTGTCTATTTAATTTGTTTAAAAACTAAAGGGCTAAAATACATCTTTCAGATAAAACGTGCTTTTGGAAGTTGAAGCAGTAATGTCACACAAGCAGCCCTGAGGCAGTAGTGCACCAAAACATGATGAATAACTGGTTCTTCTGTACAGAACACAGCAATGCTTATAGAAGACGTTTACCTGAATCACATGGATATCCGGAGCTGTCAGAATTAATGCTAGTGGTAGCTGACATCCCTAGAAATCTTCAGTTTACAATGTCTCTCCAAGGAGAGAAGATTTTGTGTAGGCTATAGCGTGTTCAGGGTGGTCTCTGAGCCAAGGAGTCAGAGCCAGCATGGACAGTGCTGAGTGATTGATTTCAAGGTCAGGAATCATGTCCGACTCTGCTAGATTTGGTGGTTAGGGAACATTTCAATCTGCTAAGAATCAATTAGTAACATACACAGCTAGCTTCTCCCATACAGCTCTTCATATGACATGAAGGAACTCCTGATGAGCTGTGAAAGTCTTCTTTCCAGCGGCTTTCCAGCTGCAGTAGTGACATAAAACCACACAAAAATCTGAGTCAAACTGACTCACCCCTCTTTCCTCCCAGGTATCTGCTTGTGTGCTAAGGAAGTAAGCTCAGAAGGTGGCAGTGAAACTCCTATGACCTTGATCTGGATAGGTATGCCTGCTGTGAAGGAGAAGGCATATTTGTTTTTCATCTCATATGTCCAATACACCAAAGGTTTTAATTCTCATAATGTCATTTTATGAAATAAAATTCTGCCAGGTTCTCTTCTTGTGAATGTATTCCATACTGCAAGAAGTTACATATAAGCTCATATCTGCATTCAGTTGCACGGAATTAGTATTTACATGTTTTCTGTAAGCAAAGTATTTACAGAAAAAAATAAGAATGAAAAAATAGGCAATAAACACATGGAAAAAATACATTTCACAAAAATTTAGTCATTTGGCTAAATAAAGTTTAAAAAGCATCTTCCAGTGTCCATAAAGCCGCATAAGTAGCCCAATTTCTCAAAGTGAGTAAGGCAGTGGAGGTTAACAATTCAGCCTACATATTTATAAAGGCAGAGAAAAGTGACAGAAAAAGAAAATCTTCAAGTTTTTGCAAGGGCTTCCTTCTTTAATAGTGGCTAAAGTACATGGGTTTTTTTGCTGTGATGGAATTTGGGTATGTGACCTGTAAGTGCTCTTCTCTCCTACCTCCTTACTGTTACTTTGACTGTGAGCATTTCCCCTTATTTGCGATTTAGCTGAGAGACATGAAGCCAAAAAGTAACACGGGGAAGGAACTTCTTACCCAAGAGCTTCTCTGTTCTCCTATTAAACTGGGTTTTGTAAAGTATTTCGTCTCCTTCTAATCATATTGTTTTGCCTTTAGATCCGTATAGCCACAATGGTGCTTGTATCTCCTTCCTCCTTCAGACTGAGTCTCCCTGATGACATGTGGATATAAGAAGCTGTGACTTCAGATTCTCTCTACTAGCTTTAACCTATGGCCAAGGTGTCCCATGTTTGAAAAACAGAACCCCTTAATTGTTCAGGACATTAAAAAATAAATATATTTATCTTATTTTAGAAAATTTTGGCTTAGTACACATGAAAGACTAGTTTTCCCCACTAGGAGAAAAAAATATGTTAAGAATATTGAGTAATAATTAATATATTAATATTGAATAAGTAATCTGCAATTAGTGTTTACTGCATATAATCATCATACTGTTCTGTTGGATAAATATTTGTAGACAGAATATGATTTTCTCATGTTCATTTATCATCCAAATGTATGCATTGGCATTTTCCCTGTAGCTTGAACTTGACCAATGTGCTGCATGAAGGCCCATGTATTGTGCTGTAAATAAGTGGTCTGTTCATTGGTGATTATGGTTTATAAGAAGTAACTTGCATGGATTCTTTTTTTTGAGGATGCCTGAAGATGGAGAAGGCTACAGAATCTTATGCCTTTTAAAGATCGCTATCAACACAGTCAGGGTCAAAGGTTTCTTATCTAAGACTCAGCTCACTAATAAGCACTGTTCTCAGCAGTACATACTGTTGTCCACAATGAGAGTTCTGAAATATTTGTTTATATGTCATGTATGGGACATATTTATAATCCAAATATGACATTCACATGACATGTTTTTTCCTTCACACTCATATAAAATCTTTCTTGATTCTTGAATATAGTTAATTGTGGTCAGTATTGCTTATTCTCACTTGGTCCTCTTATTTGCCTGTCAGATATTCTTCTCTATAAATCTCTAATCTTGCTCAAGCTTTGCCAGTCTTATTACCATCACCACACAGTGTGCTCTTCAATCCTAAGCATGGTAATTACATGTAATAAGGGGCTATATTCAGAATGAATGTAGAATCCATGTTCTACATTCAGTAGAATATACATCAGCAACCTACAAGAAGCCCATAGGTAAGGCCTTGACAGCTTGTACCATTCAGCAAGGTAATACAAAGGCATTGCTTTGTTTGCTGCAACTGGATCTGTGCTGCATGCATCATGCTGTATTATCAAAGCTTCTTACCAGTCTATGAAAAAGATAATGGAGGCTAAGGGATTTTTCTGTGCTGACAGTGAGAGAGAGGATGGTGCACAGTTGCAGTGGTTTGTTTAATAACTTTAAATACTTGGTAGAGTTTGTTGAAATACTCCTTACGGCCAGAGCCATCTTGGATTAGGCATTTGTAATTGTCAAGCTATTATTTGGTCATAATGTTATGCTCCATATAGGTCTGCAAGCAATATGGGGATATAAACTAAGACAATAAACCAAATTCTCTCCTTGCTGCTATCCCTTCCAGCTTGTTTTCTTCAAAATAACCCACAATACTAATATTTTTTCTTGGAAGAGTGCACTGCTTCTATTCTGCTCCCTCTGGGGACAACCTTATTGTATTTTGGTTAATACTTCTTTCAGACCTTTCTGCAATGCCTGCTACTAATGTGCAAAAGCAGCTGTGGTGTCCTTCTTTTATATTACCAGTTTATTGTACTGCATATGAATAATTGTTGCTGCCTTTTGAGGACTGTTTCACGAATTGGATTTTCAACAGTCCAACCACCCAATAGTCAGTTCTGTTTATTGGATCTTTATGCCTGTCCAGTTTTTTTATGCAACAAGTGATTTATGTCCTTCCTATAAGACTATGCAGAATTTTATTGGCTGAGTCAGTTTATGTTGTGCTTCCAGATCTTTAAATTTTGTTTCCAGAACAGTATATTTATCAAGCCACTGTTTCTCTTCCAGCACAGCAAAGGTTATAATTCAGTCCTCAAGGCCTCCCACTAAGTTCACAGGGTACTATTATTCCCAAAGGTTCAAAGACACTTTTTTTTAAAATTTTTTCCATTATTTTAAAGTGGATTCTAAAAAGGAGTTAGTTAAATCTTGCTTTTCAGTAGGGGAATAGATGGAACATAAGACACCACAAGAACTGTAACAAGACCTGAATGTGAAGTATCAGGCAGGACAAATCTGATCTGCCAGCAAACACGATGATGAAGGGGCTGGGGAAGCACACTTCACCATTAGAGCCCTTCATGTTAAGTCTTACAGAATTATAGTAATAACTTACAGTAAGATCTTTCAGAATCCTCCATCAAACTCCTTATACTTCTGCTACTGCTTCTTTCCTTTCTCCTTATTTTTTATTGCACTTGTCTTTTCTGCACTTATCTTTTGTGACACAGATTGAATATATCACTCTTCTCCCTCATGAGCTGTGCTGCCTGCCAGGATCTCACATCTTTCAGATTCCTCCTTAAAACCTACTTCATCAGGGAATTTTCACTCCTTATCCAAGACAGATGCTTTTTTTGTTGTGAATATTTTTTCCATATCTTCTCCTTTCTGTCTTAAGATCTGGACATATGGCAGTCAAGGATTATCAACAATTTTCTTTCTTGAGATGGAATGAGAATTCCTTATGGATCCACTGTTTTGACTGAAATAGCTTGAGGGTCTCTCTATCCTGCTGTTGCCATCCAAAAGCTTCCCCCCTTAAAAAAAAATAGCGTATCAGGGACAGGAGAGGGGTCAGAGATGGCGCCAGTGATGGCAAGACAGTGGCTTCAAAGACCCCAAGTTTCCATGATTTGCTTTTCTATATGGCATAAAATTGCCCAAAATAGATAATATCCTATGAAAACAGCAGAAGCACCTCTTTGGTCATATCTTCGTGAAAATCAAAGGTATGCATTTAATAGTGTTAAGGAGACAGAAACATAATTCACTAGAAAAAGAAATAGTTCCTTTCAAATCTGCTGGAATTTTGCTCTACCTTGTTCATTCAGGCGCTCACTAACTTGGAGAACTATATGAAAAATATCACCATTTTAATCCAAACATAAAATTTAAATTAATTAATTGATGCTGACCATAGCAGTCAGTTTGCAGGGGCTTTGAAAGGAAGTTCAGCAGGTTTATTTTTCTTGTTTTTTGTTCTCTGTGAAATGCTGACTACAACTTCATTAACATTATTAGTGACATTTACATAGAATTAACTATTGCTTTTTTCATGTTTTATCCCAGTAAATTTCAATGGTGCTGCTTTGTCACGTAGCAGGAGTAACATGATAATGATTAGAGCCCAGAAAGAACAGGTGTCCTGAATTACTTGTGTAATATTTACATAAGTCCTCCTTTATTCTTGCCCAGCCTGGGCGATCACAAGTCACCATACCCATGTGGAGATACAATGCAAAACCAGAGCAAAGATATTTCACTGTCAGATGGAGCTTTTAATACTAACAACACAGATACAGTTACTCTTAATTGTAAAAGGACATTTCTTGTACTCATAAAGAAACTGTATTAATACTAACAGTCTGTGCACTGAGAAGAAAAAGCTGCTCCTGATCTTGACTCTGGGTTAGTAACCAGTGGTTGAGGAACAAATGGAACTGTGTTCTGAAATTCTTCCGGGTTGGACACTTTGCCATGCACTGTGAATTAATGTGGTTTTATAAGATAAACTGGACTATATAATCTATTGAGCTTTTGTTTGCCTCCTTCAAACATATCTCCAGTGCTTTATGCAAGCACACACATATGGAATTCCTTAAGCTTACTAAATGCCAAAAGGTGTATCTCTTTACATTGGCATCTCTTCCGAACAACTTCAGTGTGTCATCAGATTAACCCAAAGCTATACTTGATTCTGATGAAAAAGTTGGGTGTTTCACCTTGGTCGAATGACAACCTTTGTTGTCTCTATCTGCCCTCTCTCTCTCTTCTCTCTCATATGTTTAATATGCACATGGACTCAAGGTTTTTTGAAAAAATGAGACAATAGTAGATGCTACATTCTGATTACATTTAAAAGTTTAACAGAACAAGACCATTGCTAGCTTTATTTTACCTGTAAAACCTATAAAAGAGAAAGAACTCTCAAATAAGAACTAAAATAGATTTACAATATTGCTGAGAACAGTATTAAAATATTTTAGGTGTTGTCAAGGAGAATACATGTATACATGCAAGGGCTGAGTTGATCCTCCTCCTTTGCCCCTCTATTTATGTTGAGTTTTCCTTTTCCTTGGGTTATATTTCAAAATCATTCTTTGCTTGGGCTTGCAGATGCAGGCAGTGTAGCCTGGTAGGACTGGATTTGCAGTCCTGCCCTGCCAAAGGACACTGTGAGCAGATAAGAACCAACCACCCACATAGTACACATTCAGAGGGGAGTTGCTTCAGACTGGCCCTAGTCTGCTTCTAAGGGCTGAATGGTTATTAGTGGTTGGATTATACCAGGCACAGGCCAAGTGTGCATCTTGCGGTTTAGTGTCATTAAAAAGGCAGCTAATTTTGCTCCCCTGTATCATTCTTCCATGTAAATAAAGAAGGTAATTGGAGATGCTTAGGTATATAATTTCAGAAGTGCACTCCTGATTCAAACCAAAATGCAAATGTAGACTTATTCTCATTTGGCCTCCCTTGCAACTTCTGCAACTGACTTCAGCAAAAGCAGAATTTGGACAGTAGAGACTTAGGACCCATACCTGCTCTACATACTGCTTTTCATCTGTTTTTAAACATTTGATATTTCTTTGTATGATTGTCATTCTCTAACATTACATTCATTACGACTCTTGAAGTCTTTCAGAGCTGATTTCATTGGGATTTTTTTTCCCTTTTCCTTTGCTTGGTATTTATCTTGATTTTATTCTTTCTTTCCTCTTCTGAACAGAAAACATGACCCTGTCAGTATCATGCTATGTAATTGCTTCTCTTGTTGTCTATAGATCATCGTCCCAGAGCTTATCTGGTGGCTGCTGATGGTGAGTGGCCATCAGAGCATGCTAAAAGCTGCACTAGCAGAAGATTGTGAAACACTTAAGCTGCACAGACTGAGAGACCTTATAGGTTATGATCAGCTTGGCACTCATATCTGCAGAGCGCCTTTATGAGAATAAGCAGCTATAAGAAAAAGAGAGGATGAGGAAAAAGAATGAGGGGAAACAGTAGGCCAGAGAAGGAAAGAGGAGGGAGGAAAACATGCAAGTTTTATGCAGGAATATGAGTACACTTGAAGAGATTACTTTGCCTCACCTCCTCTTCTCTTCTTTCCCTTCAGTATTTCTTGCTTGTCAACTGTTAGAAGTTTATTATATACTTAACACTAAAAAGCCAAATGTTGGCTCTTTGCAAACTGCCCAGGGCGATCTGTATCCATATTTTTCCATTTGTAATACTGTTGAAGGACTAGGGACTTAGGTCTCCATGTAGCCAGTACAGTAAATTTCTTATGATCTAAACACACCACTGAGACAGTAGCTCCTCTTTGGTAATATAAAATATGTGCTACATAAGACCCAGTGTTAAACCAGTGTAATAGAAAAGACTAATGCAATGATCAATATTAGTTTTTGAAGATGAATTTTAATATGGTTTAATATTATCCAGATTACATTTTTGTAGTATGATGAACAATTCAGTAGTCTAAGAAATATATCTAAAAACGTCTACTATTTTTTAAAGAAAGAGAGGCGTCTCTATCTGGTAATTACTCATAAGTGCTTTTGTTAAGGTCAGAAAGACAAGAAAATGCAGAGTTCACCATCTAACATTTAGAAGAGAACATAAGTTCAAACTGTACCTGTAGGATATATTGAAAAAGCAACATTTTCACAGCACTAGACACTTTCCACTGAAAATAAAAAAATTTTTTCTCAACATGAATTTAAACACCAGTCAGCTATGTACCAGACATTAACGTTTCCTTTTCTCAGTTAATGACGCTAAAATTTTCAACAATATCCTTTATATTGTTAATGTAAGCACACAATTAGAAATCAAAAAGGTTAATGAATAATTTGGGACACAAAACCTTTCAGAATTCAGATAGCTTTTTCAGATTCATTTGAAGGTGTTAATTTCTGCACCTCAAGCAGCATTACGAGTTCTTCTGTGGGATTTTGATTGTGACAGTCTTAATTTCTGTGTATTCATGAAGGCCATATTCTCCCCTAGATAAAAGAGAACCAAGAGCAATATTTATGTTAATGTTTTTTTTATGAGTTATGTCCTGGATGGGATTTTTGGTTCTGCTTTGCAATTGGCCAGGTATATAACAAGTATACTGGATGTACTTAGAAGACATCTGTGCAGCTAGACTGCTGCTGGAGGCCTTTGAAAAAGCTAAAACTGTCTCCTCTGAAAAGTGGGAGAGAGCAATTTCATTTCTGTGGAGCAAATCAGGTGCATACTAGGTCATCACAAACATGATCAACAAGTTATTTGCAAAGGCCTTCCTCTAATGTCAAGATTCTTCTCCAGAGTCCAAGAATAGATGCTTTATGTCAACTAAGTCAAGGACATAATTAATCCACTACGAAATCTCACAGACAGTAAAAACTACTAGAATCTTTCTGACATTTTATTAACATGATTCCAGCTTTATGTTTAACATGAAGCTTGCTTGCGCACATAGGTGTTTGACATCTGACACTGTAAAACTGTTTAGCTATAGTTGATTGTTTTATAGAACAATACAATGTTATTTTTTACTACAGTACAATGTTACTCAGTTCTCATTACCATCTTAGTAGACACATATGTATGCAAAACAGAAATCTGTGCTCAGACCTCTCACACAGTGGAGAAGTATTTACTGATTATCTTCCTTTTTGAAGAGGTATTCTGTTAGTACATGACATTCAGTAGTTTAATTCAGAATGGTATTATCATTTCAAGAATGATAATTTTATTCAGGGAATTTTATTCTGGGATTCAAAGAAGTCAATGACTTGACATACTAACTTCCAGATTATTTCAGTGCAGTTATTTCACATGTATTTCTGCCTCTTTTAAAACTAATTGCCAGAAATGTTCTTTCCAAGGCAGACATCTATCTGGTGCTAATTATTTTCTTGATCTTTAGCAGAAATATTCTTATTTGTCCACTAATTATGATTTTGAAACAGGCATTAGGAAAAGCTTCATTTGCACAAAAGTTTACTTCCTTCAAAATGCACTGTTACAGACAATATTAATTTTTATGAGAACCTATTATAATTTTTCTGTTATTTCCAGCAAATAAATTCCTAAAATATTTCTGCAAAAGGATGCAATTCAGAGTTGTTGATCTCCCAGTGAAGCATCTAAACATTATATAGACTAATTTGACAAAGTATTGAACTGGGCCTCCTGTTTAGGAATGTTTAAAATTGAGTTTTGGAATTTTATTTTGCAGTTCCTGTAAGTCTACATTTTGAAAACTATTTACTTACATTTCTCGTCCATTTCCTGACATCTTAAATCCTCCAAAAGTGCACTGAGCAGACATTGCACTGTAACAATTAACCCTAGAAGAACAGGAAAGTTACTTTTGGCAGCATGAAACAATTTTTTTAACTTCTGAAAAATCAGTGGGTTTCTGTGCCTGTAAAAAAATCTATGGTGATATTCACAAACTATATCTGAATAATGTGTTTGCAAAAGTATGTGTAGTTAAACGTCCAGAGAAACAACAGAAACTACATTTATTAGGGTTCTAACAGTCATATCTGTTTCTGATAGTTATGATAAAATTCCCTCCTAATTTGTGCATAAGCTCTTAAACTAAAGACTAGTCACAGCTAAATAAATCTTCTGCAGGTACATTTCTAACAGATAAATTCAGAATCACTTCAGTACATATTTAGGAATTTTTTTCTGGTGGTACTCAATGTCAAACCATATTGTGGTTGAGAACAAAATACAATAATGAGTAAGAAAAGAATTTCACAGGGGAATTTACAGTATGAAGAGTTTTGGCAGAATGTGTGTCCTACTTCTTGGCTGAGAATCACAGAATCTCTTTTTGTCTTACAGCATTCTCAAATCAGATATTCTTTATTTCCGTATCCTAAAATTTCTTCTTCTGAAACCAGTCTACTCTTTTCAACAAGAGGTTCTGCTCACAGTTAAGGATTCCTAGACAGAAAGTCAATTACATACCAGTAAAACCCAAAAATACCACTTTTATTTTGATCTTTCTTGCTTTTAAAGAATACCAAGTGGTAATAGGCTCAAACTTCCACAGAGGAAGTTCAGGTTATATATAAGGAAGAAGTTCTTTACTGTGAGGGTGGTGAGGTACTGGAACAGGCTGTTCAAAGAAGTGAAAAATGCTCCATCCCTGGCAGTGTTTAAGGCAAGGTTGGACGGAGCCTTGGGTGACATGGTTTAATGTGAGGCGTCCCTGTCCATGGCAAGGGGATTGGAACTAGATGATCTTAAGGTCCTTTCCGACCCTAACTATTCTATGATTCTACAGATTCTGAAGTCAAAAGTGTTAAATTATCTTTTGAAAGTGCTTGTTTCCAGATCACAGGGCCTGGGCTGCAATTTGTGCTGTTTGCAAGTTCTTTCAGATAAAATATAGATTAGACGCAGGTTTTGCATTCAAGTAAAAATTATCTGTTTTCTTTCTGATGCATTGAGAAAAAACTGTAGGGAAAAGCAGGTGCTTGTCAGTGATAGCTGTTAGACTCAGTCTGCTACTCTTCCAAGCTTTCACTCTTGCATCTCTTTGCCTTTCCAGGTCTGTGTAGGTTGGCTTTTTCTTTTCCATTGCTGAAAATAGTTGCCCTTTTAATTGTAGTAGTTCTCCCTCACTTGTGTTCCCTTCCTTTTTTCAGCCACATTTTGTCAATCTTTTGCATCACAGGTGGATGTTCTGCCCAGATTAATAGCCTCAGAACTTCAGATATTTAATTTCTTTACACACTGCAGAAAGCAATCACCACAAATTATGCATTGGGCTATCCCCAGATCCTAAATGGAAACCAAAGTGGCACTGTCACTGTATTTTGTTTTGTCTCCTTTCCTTATTAGCAAGTCAATTTCCTTTTTCAGACTAAGTATACAGGACAACTTTGTGAAGACTTGTAAGAAGTATTTATTTAACAGCATGTTAAGTGTGTTGAGGTAAGGGGAAGAGAGACATCAGAGGATGGCAGGATGGTATTAATCTACCCCTCTAAAGATGACAAGGAATTGAAATATAAAAGTATGCCACCAAAAGAAGTGTTAAAATGTCATAGAACTAGTGGCATTGGGACCTGCAGTTCTGAAGGAAGTATTATAAAAGCATCTACTTACCACACGGTTCCAGCCTGAAGAGCAGCTGCAAATGTCAGTGCCTTATCAATGTCTTTGGTAAAAACTGCTGCTGCTAAGCCATAGGTAGTATTATTTGCCCTCTTGATAACTTCATCTATGGTTTTAAACTTCATGATTTGTTGAACAGGTCCAAATATCTGTTTCAGACACATGTAAACATATGAAGTGGACTAGAATAGCTTACTATTGTAAATAACGTACATTTCTAAAACATATTTCTGTCAGATTGCCCTATTCCTAAATTCATTCAGTCAAGAGTGCATCACAGCACACTCTAAAAAGGATTATAAATTCACATAAAGATTTTTGTAGCATGGAACTAGCCTATTGTAAAACTACTAATAAATAAATAAGTAAATAAAAGATGAAAATAAATGGAAAAAAAATTTAAAGGACACGCACCATAAAGGTAGTTAACATGGACTTGCAGTTTGCTACATATCTATACTGCTTACCAAAGAACTGGTATTTCCTCGGTAAGCTGCAGTTTTAGAGTTGAGAAAGATGGTCAACTTTTCCTTCTTCTAAACTTTCTATTAGACTTTCATGTCTGCAGGTAGCTGCACAACTGGGCAAGTAAAACAACTAATTATGCTTTCTGCATGGGTGTTATGAGAGGTTGTATTTCCTCACTATCATCTTTCCCACTAGTATTACTTTTGTGTTCTCAGCCGGAGGTGCCCATGTCCACCACACAGTGCCAAGGTTGTGTAGAGCAGGGGAACATTGTCACATATAATTTCTTCTGTTCTACAGATCATGAGCTTTCCACTTGGTTTTTCTTGGGAAGGGTTTAGTGCTAATTTCTAACTAGAGCTGCAGGGATTGGTTCACATTGCTCAGAGAACCATTGAACGTTCCCCACTGTTCAGGCTGTGAGCTTCAGAACCTGGACATTCTTTACACTTTCTTAATAATCTGGGATTTCATTGTTCAATACACTCAAAATAGCATGAGGAAAGCAGTTCTTGTACTGCTGACCCAGAGAAAACCAATAGATCTGTGAAGAAATATGCCTCTCAGTTTCTTATCTGCCTCCCAGACCCAAATTATTTCTTTTACTGCACTCTCCTGTTTTACAGCTCTCTCCTAATCACAATTAAATCTAGATGTTCTGCTATTCCTTTTAACTCAGCTTTTTGACTTTTGCTGAATGCACTAGGCATGTTGAGCAGATGCATCAGCAGTATTTACGGCTATTAAAAGCAACACCTAGATTTATAATAATTTTGTAGGGGCTTTTTAGTATGGAGAAGTATAATGGACACCAATTGCGACACAGTTGCAGCAGTTATTTACCAAGATGAATGTAAAAAAAAAAAACAAAACAGCCCAAACAGCAGTGGCCATGACGGGACTTCAAGGCTGTGTTTACAGAACTGTTTTTCTGAATGATGTATCAGCCCTGTGCTTGGAACTCTTTCCTTTTCCTTGCAAATAATCACTAGCATCCTGACACTGCCACTTTAATTGTGTCCAAACCCCAACTTTGGTGGTTCCTTAGGCAGTGCAAAGAATTTACAAGCTGCGCCATCAAGGTTTGCTTCTCTGTTACAGGTTACTGTGACTAATGTGCGAGACATGGGCAATATGGATGATGTAAACAATCTGGATCTCAACATTTCTTCTTTACTGTCAGATTAAGCTGGAACCTTTGTTGGCAGGCTAGCTCCATGCTCCTGTACCTCACCCCCACTGAGCTGGTGAACCAGGCATCAGAAACCAATAAAAGCATTTTAAACACCACCATGATGGAAAAATAGATTTACTCAATGCATTTTTATGCAGCCACTTGACCTTCTAAATGGATATTTTGTACAGACATTTAAATGGATAATCTCCGGTGAGAGTACAGGCTGCCAAGACTTTATTTACCTCTTCTTTGGCAATGCGCATATCATCTGTAACATCAGAAAAAACTGTAGGCTGGATGAAGTAACCTTTGTCTCCCCATGGACCTCCTCCACATTCCAGTTTGGCTCCTTCCTTTTTCCCACTTTCAATTAGCTCCAGGATTTTTTGAAACTGCTCCTTATCAATCTAAATGAAAAGAAATTACAGGGATAAAACCAGCGCACACTGATAACAATGGTTCTTCTAACTCATTAACCAAACCCTAACAATGTTCCAGCCTTTTTAACTTACATGTGCTGAAGTGGAACAGCTGGAAAGCCCTGCAAATATTCTTGTCACTAGCTTCTAAAACCGTTGCAGGCTCTTCTTAAATAGACCAGTAATCAGGAATTTTGACATAGGAGAATAATCTATAGAGGGACTGATACCCTGGTTTTCTTTAGTAGAAAAAATGAAAAAAGATCTCTCAAATGACTGCTTTATACTTTTCCCAGTACTTTCTCCAACTGCAAATAGTTCATCAAAATAAAAATTGCTGAGCCTGATCTGCAAAAATAACAGAGGGCTTCATCTAGCCAGCAAGACTTTTCTGACCTTCACTGGGTATAATAGGGTCAACAGGTAAAAGTGCTGGGTCCTGCATTTGGGCCAAAACAACCCAATGCAATGCTACAGGCTTGGGGAATATTGGCCAGAAAGCTGCTCCCCAGAAAAGGACCTGGGGGTGATGACTGACAGCTGAGCATGAGCCCTTCCAGAATTCATTGATGAAGTGGATGAAAGAGAATAGGGGAGCAGAAAAACGTAGCATATCTTTTCCTCCCCTCCCCTCTCCAAACCAACCAACCAACAGTTAAGGTCTGAAGGGAAATTGTGTACAAGATAACATCTATGTAAAGAAAACGTCAATGGTAAAGCACGTTCAGTAAAAGCCTCTAGCAGCACCATTTTTTTTTTTTGTTCCTTTTCAATTTGTTCCACTTTCATGATTCTTTTCTTCACCCTTTCAGTGTTCAGCCCTTCTAGCACTGGCTCATGAAGATACTGAGACCACCCTTAGAGGCTTTTGCACAGAAGCTTTTTGTCTGTGATCATACTCATCAGTCAGCATGGTAGGTGTACCTTGTTCTCTTATTCATACAACCAAAAGTCCAAATTTCAGTTTAAGCAACAAGTTTTACTATGATCATAGAACACAACAATATTTTTAAAGGTTCTGAGGAATCTTGGATATGTATTAGACTAAACAGCTAGTCAGCTAAATCTGAGATAAGAGCTTATATTTATAAAGATCTGAATTTATAGGGATATTTATAAGGAAGTGATTTTTAGTTTGCTGAGCTTCCTTTGTCATTTTGCTTTCAAACAGTTGCCTAATTGCACCCTGAAGACATAAAATTTCTGCTACCCTGGTGGCCAGCTATCTCTTTGGCATAAACATCTTGCAGAGAAGAGAAAAATTTAGATGACACAGCTCACACTGCTGTCAGTTGTTCATTATGATTATCATTATTTTTCTTAATAATGTGTGAATAAGCATATATACGGTTTTTTGAATTCCTGTAGGGCCTTTGGGTCTTCTTTGGTGCCCACTGTGCAAAGCATTACCCAAACCTGCTGCCTGAGGGTGGTTCTGCTGAGGGCCTGTGAGCTGGAGGATAAATATGGCTTTTAGGTAGGCTTTATGACTAAAGAGCATGGTAAATATGCCTGATACAGGCTATAATTCTTTTGCTTCTAGAAAGACTTATGCCAAGCACAACATTTGAAGATGAAGAGAGATATTTAACATAAAAGTAACATTTGCCACAAAAGAAATGCACCTAAACGGCATAGTTACAATTTTCCATTAAATGGAAACATTCCAGTTCCAAAAAAAGAAACTTTTATAGCCTGTGTAAAATTTAAGATTTCTGCTAAAGCTTGCTGAAAAAAAAAAAAAGAGGTCAAGAACGGCAAATCATGGGATTGGAAGAGAAAAGTCTTCATGCATTTTCAAATGTTTTAGTAATGCTTTTTTCCCCCATGTTTAACATTCCTTTCTTTGCTAGTAAAAGTTTACTTTCATCTCTCATTTAAACTGTTAGCATTAATTTCAAACTCAGTAAAGCCACAATAACATAAGAATGGTTTCCTATTAATTTTATATTAGCTGCACATGAGACTGCTTGAGTTCACTTCAATCTTCCTGCACTCTGACATTTAAGTTTGTTCAGCTGAACCTGTTAGCTTGTCAGCAAGACACACTGCAGGACACCAAAATACTATTTTAAATAATTCAAAGTTTGAAGGGCTTAGAATGCAGTTTTCCAATTTACTTGGTATCTTTGATTGCATAAAATGACTGTGATACCTTATGAAGAACACATTACGTTATGAAATATGTGGGAGTTGCTTTCTCTCCAGCCTTTGCCTTGTCTCAAATAGAATTCCTTTATTCTGTGACAATCATACATGTGCATAATAGCTCTGCCAAGAAAGTATATACTCTCTAGTACAGGCTGATACAGAAAAAAAGACTTTAGATGAAAACAAATTTAACAATGATGTGATCCACTGAATCCACAGAGTTGTGATAGCTGTGCTTTTTAATATTGCATTTTAGCATTCATTTAATAGGGAAGCTGTTGGTATAACCTTTTAACATAAACAGGAAAAAGTAAAAAAGTGATTACACATTTTAATTGTGTAATATTCTGCAATTGACAGCACCATAAAGAAGCACTAGCACTTTGAAAAAGGGAAAAAGACAGTATTAAATTTTATTTCCTCAAGCTACTCACTCACAGTGGTTGTATTTTAATATACTGTTAGCAATTTCTGCCTTGGGTGACCATACTTGCACTTTTATAGCTGTTGCACTGTAGCTTTCTCAGAGTATTTCAGTTCTGTATAATTGTTCCCATTCCATAATAAAACCAACTAGAAGAGAGAAAGAAACCTCACCCTTAGGCCTACGATTGTGTCATGGATGTCTCCTGTTTCGTCCTCCTGGTCTTCTAGACTAACCCCTAGACAACTGCACTTAGCCTTGAAGCTAATCAACAATAAGCATAGAAGTAAATTAAACTGTGCTGTCACAACACAGTTATACTGGAAACACATCACATTACTTACTTGAGGGCCTTGCTGTACACCAGGCAACAGAGGATTCCCAAGAGTATACTTCTTTGCTCGTTCAATGCTTCGTCGAACAAACTCGTCATAAATAGGCTCTTCCACAAAAATCCTAGATCCTGCTACACAACACTGTCCCTGGTGGTAGAACAGACCAATATGTGCAAATTCCACAGCGTCGTCCACTGCAAGGAAATGCAGAGTTCATCAAACTGTAAATTTGAATGGTCATACATTCCTTAAAAACCTTTGTCACTCCATCCCTTTTCCCTTTTTAGCACTTCCTATTTTTATGGCCCTGTAATAGAGATAGTCATCCATTTACTTTTGCCCAAAACTAGTTTTATTAAGAGTAGCATGGTGCACCTAGGCAAACACACATTCAGCTGCTCTTTGTGAAATGTAGATTCAGCATTATTTATCTTATTAGCAGTATCAAGCTAATAAGAGGAGCGTTTAGCTAGATAGTTAATAAACCCATATAACATCCATCTAGCTGCTTTTATTTCTGCATTCATGTTATATTAGGGTGGACAGGTTGTCAGAGGTTCATATCCATTCATGAGCCACCAATTTTTGGTAGCAGTCTAACTTAAAACTATAGTGTGACCAGAAAACCTGAAAAATTACTGCTTCATTAAACATATACAAATGATTTATTAACAAAGAAAACGAAAAGAATGTGATAATTGCAAAAGTAGTATTTTTTACTAACAGTCTGCATCCGCAAATATAATGTTGGGACTTTTTCCTCCAAGCTCCAATGTAACTCTTTTCAGATTGCTCTTTCCTGCTGCTTCTTTAATCAGTTTGCCAACCTAAAAGGTACGGAGAAGAGAGTTTTATCTCAAAAATTTTGTTATGACCTCAATAACACTTCTCTGAGTTCCTCAAAAGCGAGTATCAGTTCACAGCTGTCTACCCCAATAATTGTAGAAATAATAAGTAAGTAAATAAATAAATAAATAAGTAAACAAATAAATGAAAATAAAATGAAGACAGTACAGCTAATTTGTTGTTTATGTACCAGGAATACTTCCTAGAAAAGTCAGGGTGCAGGACTCGCAGTCTGTGAAGCAGTAATGCTTTCTAGAGTAGTTTCCCTATATACACACTTGGGTTAACTACCAAAGATGTCTGGTGCTTTTTTAGTTGCCACCATTCTACTTGCTTGTATCTGCAGTATGAGTAGGCACTGATTTCTGCTTTGCCAGTTGATCACATTAGGTTGAAATTCCTCTGGTTTGTACATGGGAAAGCCCTTTGATGCACAAAGTGTATGAGAAAAAAAGCAGATATCTACACTGCCTGCATGGCCAAATCTTCCCAATTCCAGAATCTCCCTTAGAAGAAAGAAGAGGAAATGAACATTGTGAGGCAGAACCTCTACCCTGCTTCTTTCCATTGGTGATGTAATTAAAGGAAATACCTAATATGAATTGTCCTGGAAAAACTATGAAGGGAAAACATGCTTGTAGCCCTTGTGGTTTTGGTCTGTAGCTGCTCATGTGGGACAAACATGAGATATTTTCCTCCTTCTGCCAGCCTTCCTGCCTTAATTTCTCACTGCTAAATTTCACTATCTTTGGTGAATAGGAATGTCACCAAAGTGTATGATTACAGCATCTGGTCCACCTGCCTTTGGAGGTGCAGGGGGCACTGGGAATTGTAGTTGTTACTGTCCATTGGGAACATCTGTGAGATATTTCTCAGATATCAGATTTTGGGGTTATTGTCTTTTCCCTTTACTTCATAGGTAAAGGTTTCTAAATGTGAACGCAGCTTTTGCACTTAGTGTGTACTGACCCTTGACATGAGACAATGGCATTTATCATTGGAGTGTACATCAGACAGGAGACCAGTTGACAGCTCTAAAATCACTCATTTCAGAGTCAAGGTTAGGGGAAATTAACAGTGACCTTTCTTTCAGGTGTTGAACTGATACATATTCAAAATCACTTCCAAGACCACCCAGTTGATGATTAGGATCACTCAAATACCAAAAAGCCATCACCTAGCCTAAGTGCGTTCAACAATAAGATTTCTAAAGCACCTTCCTACCATCCTGTTGTTATTAAAATTAAAGAGAACTGAGCACAGTCTGTTTTACTCTTTGCATTTTAAGAAATAATTATTCTTTAAAAAAGAAGCAAACAAAAAGTTACGAAAATGTGGGTTTTGTTTTTTTTTTTTTTTAAAGGACAAGACTTAAACTAGCTTTGATGTATTATAAGCTGTTGTGTCTCATGGATTGCCTTTATTTGAAGGTCTTTCCTGAAATACAAACATTGTTTAAATATGTTTGAAGTTAATAATAACCAACAAATCATTAAACAGACTTTGTTTAACAAATCAGCAGACAAAAGAAAGAGAAAAGTTAAAACAGTTACATAGAAAATTTAGACATTAAATCATTACTGGCAGAGAGGCATATTTTCTGCATGTAGTCTCTTGCTGTCATTATAGTACCTCTGTAGAGCCTGTGAAAGCTACTTTATCTACATCCATGTGGTGAGAAATCGCTGCTCCAGCGGTGGGTCCAAAGCCTGGCACAATGTTCACAACTCCAGGTGGAAATCCAGCCTGAATAGGAAGAGAGAACTGTAAATTTTAGAAAGGATAATAACAGAAAGAACTTGTCTCATATAATCTTCCCTTTCCAGTTCTCCATTCACCTTTTCTTAGCCATACAGTTATTCTTAACCCTGGAGCCCCAGACATGCTTATTCTCACAAGATTTATGCCCTCTTTCCCTCACCTGCCTTTTGGGCTATTGAGCTGGATCTTTTCTAAAAACCAGAACTTTTCATTTTAGTTCTTTTTAGTGCCATTGCCAAGGAATAAATTTATTTTTATTTTGCTCTTCCATTCAAATGTTTAAGTAAAAAAAATTTGTTTAATTTCATGTCTGTTTCATTAAAGCTATTTGAATCGTCCTGTGTGATTGCTGACTTTTGCTCATTATCCCTCATTCTAGATGTAACTTAATGACCTGCCAACTTACACTGAAATTCTATTAAGAAGAGTTATGGAAATAGTACTTCAAACTCCATGCCCTTTGATTTGAAAGTAGAGTGGGCAACATGAGCATTTGCAGCACAGAAGAGGCAGATAGGCTACGACCATGAAAAAACTGGCTAAGGTATGCACAGTTCAGTATCTTACCTTTTTTTTTTGTTTAAAAAGGCTTTTTCTGTGAGGCAAATCAAACATTTTTTTTCCCCACCAATTCT
The DNA here is from genome assembly GCA_009867235.2 of Psittacus erithacus. Taxonomy (NCBI): domain Eukaryota; kingdom Metazoa; phylum Chordata; class Aves; order Psittaciformes; family Psittacidae; genus Psittacus; species Psittacus erithacus. The sequence continues at coordinate 42,915 of WYDI02006607.1, forward strand.
ATATTTGTTATGCTCCATTCATAGGCAAAATAAGTTGCCTTCTTCCAAGAGCTTGTCAGGCAAACTCCCATGGGTGTGTGAACTGGGACTGGATTTCTTGGCTTATGAAGCAGCTATGAATCTCAATGGCACTAGCAGAGCAAGCTTAGAATTACAAGGCCGGAAAGATGCATTTCCTGCGTTATGACTTAAATAAGTCTCTTTTTAACATTAATCAGGACTTTGGAATTACATGCAGAGGTTCCATTTTCATTTAGAAAATGGTGAATTTCAGCCAGGGAATTAAAGTTCCTCAATTTCATGTGCTGCATTATGGACACCGGACAACTACTTTTGTTTGAGCAATTTCCTTTCCTCACAGATTCATGCTGAGATACATTTTATCGATGTTTTTTTCTGCTCATTTAATATTCCAGATTAATATTTACCCCAGAGCTAATGAGACAATAAGGTTCCTTCCATTTGCTTAGCACTGTGTTTCAAAATTTGTAGACGAAAGTGAGAGGAGTATTTCTTATGGGACTAATTCGCACTGTCTCACTTTGGGCATTTAATATCCACATCTGTATTAGAAGCTGTTTTCTCCATATTAGCAAAGGAGCCTTGTGGCAACTATTTAGAAGGATAGTGAAGATTACTAAAAGTCACTTTTTTTTTATTTTAGCGTGGACACTTGAGAAGTAGAAAGTTAAATAGATTAATAGATAGTTTCACAAGTCTAAAGCAGCTACTGAAGTGATCACTGAGTATTAGATCATTGCCAGGGATTTGGACTCTAACTTTATTTGGGTAATCTGGATGTAAATTGAAATGCAACTAGGTTTGGGTGAATAAATTTTGAAGGACTTGATAAGATAAATATTTGTCTTTTTCTTTTTTTTTTTTTTTTTAAAAGCTCCACAATATTTAACAGATAATACACCAAAGACATAATTATATACTTAAGCTTCTCATCCACTTGAACACGAAATGGATGGGTAAGCTAAGAATCATCTTGCCTTTTACTAAAAATGTTCTAGAGCTATACCAATCACTGCCACTCTGTAGCTCTTTAACCATGCATACAGAATGATCACATTCCTCCATTATGAGCTCTCTTTTCAGGAAATCAGAATATCAAAACAAGTATTTTGTCCGACTTGGAGCAGAAGTGAGTTACTTTCCCTGTAAAGTTGCTTTTTCAGAGAAATAAACTTTCTTATATATACTATTAAAAATAAATAGAGAAAGTGTCTCCGATATTTCTTCTAAAGCAATTCTTCCTCCCCAGTATTATCTAACAGCATTCACTATGCGATGGAATAACAAGTAGGACTTGACTCCTTCCTGACAGCCATTTATTTTCTGTAAAATATTAACACATAACAGGTCAGTATGCTCTGCTGAATCATTGTTTTGAAGCAGAATAATGAAATATGCCAAGTCATTTCCATTAACGCTATTCAAGGTTACTGCACTGGTGATTATTGACATATGTGCTGACTCTTCAAACATGATAGGTTACGTTTGTTGATTTTATTGGGAAACAAGATAGCTAAACTATGTAAGTGTTCTTCTTTGGGTGTTTGCTATGCTGGGCACTATAGTCAATGAAACTTTGGAGACACTGTAGAAACTACCACACTCCTCGTGTTCAAGAGCATAGAGTGTATTTGCCCAGTTTCTGTGTGAAGAGAGTTCACAAGTTTGGCAGCAGTTTCTAGTTCAATTTTACAGCTCCCTGTTAATAATAAACCCATTGAGAAAAAGTCTATTCAATTAGAAAAAAAAAAAAAGGAACAAGGAACAAAGAAAAGAAAAATGCTGTAAAAACAGGTCCTTTTCTGTGATAACTATGTTAATAAAGTCATTGCCCCCGCCTGTAAAGTACTCTGCCCTTGACTCTTTGTTTGCTTTTGACTTTGAAAGGTACCATGCTTTTGTAGTACAAATATGTTTGCTAAGGAATGGAGTTTACTAAACTGCGATTGTGAGGTTTTTTGTGTGTCTGAACTAGGCTGAAAGATATGCATGCTTTTGCCCTGGGTTGGCTTCACTGGTTTACACTAGGGTAAGTTCCATAGTACAAGGCTAGGCGTGCAAGAAGTGCTTGCAGAGGACACCCTGGCTTATATTACCTCTGTGGCATTTCAGCTGCAGTATAAGCTTACATTTCGGAGAAGGGCAAAAAAATCTGTTGTTGAAGACCTACCTCTTTAATTAAGGATCCCATGTAAAGGGCAGTCAGTGGAGTCTGTTCTGCTGGTTTGACAACCACTGTGTTTCCACAACAAAGAGCAGGAGCGATCTTCCAGATGAACATAACCAATGGGAAGTTCCACTGAAAGACAGATGAGAAGGTATATCTTATTTCTAACACATCACCAAAATGCCTTTGCTTTTTCTATGATAATAGTGAAAATTGTCAGCTGGGTCATTGGACACTTTGTTGAACTCTTTTGTGAAAAAGCAACTGGCAAGCCATGTTATACAAAGACCAGTGATTCTGGTATATGTTTGTCCAGGGAATCCAAGGTCTTAGTTAAAACCTCAAGAGACAAAAAGTGTTCTCCTCTAACAAAGCTTTACAGAAAGTTGCTGGATTAGAGGTGTAATTGGGAGCTTTGCTATCTTAATGATCACATCAGTCATCAATCCAGTTTTCTAAAGGAGACAAGGTAATAATGCTGCCCCTGCCTTCTTTCCTGGAGGTTTCACTGGCAGTTCCCCCTTGAGATCAGTACAGCCAGACTGCAGAGCAGCTAACTCCTTTGGGCTGCATATTCAGCAGTACCAGGGACAACGTGGCTGAGTGGAAAATGGGTTGTCCTTTTGAGAATATTTTTGATAGTGTTGGAAGCACTGAGCCCATGAGCCTCAGTACAAAAGAAACAGTAGACTTACCTTTTCAAAAGTGGGGGAAAAGGCAGTTAACAGTTGACTATTATGTCAGAAAGGCTTGGAAGAGTATACATGCAACTGTTCTTCATCTATCTCCTTATCTCATTTCAGCCTCACCCCACCCCAAAAAATAACAGGAGAACAAATAACACAAAATAAGACATCGCAGGGTTTTCTGGAGTATCATCATTAGAGTGGAACTGAATGTGTGAAAGGGAAATGGAAATCAGTCAGCAAAAGTGTTTTGCAGCACTCACATATTCCTCAAAGTTTTTGGTTTATGTAAAAACATCCAGCTTAGCGAATTGACAATTCAATGGATTAAAAATAAAGATACACCTCACAAAAAAATATAAATTTAAAAGTTGAGTTCTTCTATGTTTTGGATGTTCAGACTCAGGCAGGACTTTTGAATCTTCACTTAAAAGAAGTGTCTTCAAAACTGGGAATTCAGACACTCTGAGCAGGATCCTGGGAACATATGGTTCAGTATCACTGCGCTTATTGTACGTATTCTGTCTGAATGCAGTTCAAAACAGAGCAGGTATGCCAGGTCCTAAAGAGCTTATTTCTTGTTTATTTCTAATTCTTTCCTTTGTAACAAATCACAATTCTTCTTTCAAACTAGTCCATCAGTCAAAATTTTGAAGCTGATTTTCCCTTCATATACAGGGAGGAAAGAGACAAAGCTGGACAAGACTGATCCATTAAAATCTCTGTATTACAGAATTTTATGAGTACTCAGGATAGTCTCTGTCTTTCAGGATGTGAAAATTTCTGATTTACAATGTTTCAGAAATGTACTTACATAGATAAAATTCTGACAGCATTTCTATTTGTAACAGGAACATTTGTGTTTTGCATAAATATCTCCAACTTACAGGAATAATTTGGCCGCACACACCAATAGGCTCATGTCTTGTAAATGTAAAAAAGTTTCCATCTGGGGGAAGAAGAAATAAATTAGACATTGAGACAAAGTATTTGTGACAAACAGTTAAATCAAAAAGAAGACAAATTTGGATACCAAACTTAGCTGGAAACAATTTTACTTAATGGTATTTTCAAAATCTTAACTGTGCAAAAAAAAAACACAGTCAGAAAGTACATCTGGATTCAATATCTACTTTCTTCCTAGCTCCAAGGCTTGATTCTGTCAATCTGACTGAATTTTTTGCAGTGATAACTGTGGTTCTCAGTGTGGTATGCACAGCACACTGGTGAACATTCCTCATTTCTTTTTATCACCTTTTTTGGGGTGGAAGTGCTTTTTTAAAAGCTACTTGCAACCCTGGATACATATCTGACTTTATAATATTAGCTCTTGGCTTATATTGAATTCATTAAGTATAAAATTCTCTGATTCAAATAAACATGTGTTTCATTAAGTCTAGTATGGAGGTCTACGTGATGCAAAAAAATTGGAAGTATTTATCACTCCTGTTTTCCTTAATTCCTTCTTTATTGCCATTCTTCTTTTTGTCCTTCTGAAAGAAGACAGCTAGAAACAATGTTTTCATAGAGCTACTTAATAAGAGAGGAATGGAATGAAATTTCAGATAAATAAAGGAATGTTTCCTCATTCCTGCCTTTTTGGGCGCTTCTTAATACATTATTCACTAGCTGAAACAAATATCAATTTGCTCTAATTTTAGCTTTATTAAGCAAATACCTGGTTTTAATTACTGTACCACCATATAAACTACACACTGCCATGCAAAAGTAACCTACCAGACTTCCTAGATTTATGTACAGGCAAAAATCTTTTTGGTGAAAAATCAGTACTTCTTAGTAGCGTAATAAAAAAAAAAAAACACTGAATAACTTCACTGAATGTTTAAAATCAGCTATATGCTAAATCTTAAATAATCTATATTAAGAAGGAAAATATTTTCTATTTGATATATTTTTTGTGTTGCACACCTTTAGAAAAAGGCAGTTTTTCACGGATCACATCGAGTTTCAGTTCTGTTCTGTGCTTTTGTTATCTCAAAACTACTCACCCATTGGTACAGTACGCCCATGGATTTTATCAGCCCAGCCTGCACAGTAGCGTAATGTTTTGACACAGGCACCTAAATCCATTAGATAGGCAGTGGAAAAGAGTTTCCCACCATCAATGGCTTCCATTGTCTGCAGACAACAGCAATTACAAAGTTAATATCAACTGTTGATAATGGTTCTCATGCTTGTACTTTGTCATTTAGACTTCAGTTGTTTAGTTCAAAGGTTTTCAGTGTTAGTACAAAAATTTAGATTAGTTGCCCTCTGCAGGATATGTAGATTTGAAAGACTCAAGGTAGAAATTTACAAATGAGAAATTTTCATGATGTTTTATTCACATTTGTAATGGCAAGATGTTCTCCAAAAAACCCAGTAACATTTCTCACACCTGAATCAGTTATTCTGTTTCAGTTTACACTGAACATTCTACAAGCGTAGATGAAAAGGTCAGCTAGGAGTCTGTACAAATAACTGATGCAAGTAAAATAAGTGGCCTCCCTCAGCCTATGTGCACTGACATTCAAGGTAGGCACTAGATTCCTGAAAATAACTGGCACATTTATTTAGGATCCTGTGCTGCATAATTATTAAGGAATCTTTCTAGATGCTTAATAAATGCATGATTAGCAACTTATATGAGCAAGAAGACTCAAAGCATGGAATAAAATACCTTGAATGTACTTTGAGGGTTTGATGTGCAAGAGAACGTTCTGAGCTATCAAGACCTCTTAACCAAGAAAAATTCATTATGAAAAATAAATACTTGCAGAGAAGAGACTATCTTTTATTGACTGTCTACTGACTGAGTGAACAAATTGATATTATTTGCATCCAGGCCTGACTCTCCATACTACGGATTATCATGCCAGGGAGATATAAGCCTTTAGAATAATAAAAAGACAATATTCATTCAACATATAACTGTTCAGCTGACCGATTCTGCTCCACCCACACAGACATCAGCACTAAATAGGGTTGATTTCCAGCCCAATCTAGGGAGTATGGTTTGGATTAATGGCTTTTCAATACCCCTAGTTTTGAGGACATCTAGTCAAATACCATGCGCAGTTCTCAAAGAATGTTAAAAACTTAGTGATAACCCTAGAATTTTTTTCTCAAGTTTTCTAGCACACAGGCGCTGGGGACCTTCAGCTTTGTCAACAATGCTGTATGATTGTTCCTACTTAGTAGGAAAACCCCAAACTATAATTGCAAGATGTAGTCAGATCTTTGAAATATTTTCCTTTCTAAATTTTTTATTTTTTATGTCTGAGGATTTTTTTAATATTTTAGGCTGAGTCTACAGACTGATCCTGCAATTACAGTGGTTCTCCAACAAAATCCTCTGTGAAGTCTGCAGTTTTAGTTAACTGGAGACAATGCAGATATACTTGGGAGGAGAACAGAACAGAGAAGTCTGCAATGCTTGATGGTTTTTAACAACAAGGAACTGATTAAATGAGATATATCCTTGACATTCAAGGCAATATGTTTGGCATTGCTTTGTTCGGTTTGGACATGAGAGAAAATTCTTCTCTTGCCTCAAACTTATGAGCACTATGGCTTTGAACTTCACAACAGACTGAAACCTAGGAAAAGGTCATTCTCAGTGGCTCTTTCAGTGCTTTGACTTTTTCTTCCAGTAGCCTGCCTATAAGGATAATCAGCCTCTGGAGCTTCAGGAGAGACATCTTATACATACCTTACTATATGAAACACTGAAATGGAACAATTTTGATCCTGGCCAGATGCACAAACTCAAAAAAATGCCTTTGCAATAACCTTTAGGGTTCTGTTTTGACCTCTACTGTTTGCAAGCCCATTTGCTATTCTGTAGTAGCAGTTCTACATTTAAGGTAAGTTGTGAGTGGAGAAAATCTCTCTTCATTTTGATGAAGTCTGAAAAATATTTCATTCAAACACACCTTATTTAAAAGGGGAAAGTAGTCAATAATATGAATAAGGTGTAGGAAATAAAAACAAAATCACTAAAATATAAACTCAGGAGGAGCCCAGGATAAGAGTAGTACTTTCGTACTATGAAAACGGCAACTGGGAACAAAAACTAACTTAATGTTTCAGCTTTTCTGTGGAAAAAAATACTATTTTTGCATCCTCTTTGCATGAGTAATGCCTTAGGCTGTACAAAAAAGATGCAAATGCCAGCTTATTCAGTATTTAACTGACAAGGGGGCATACTCTTCCCTCTAAAAATGTAACTCTCTCAAAAACTTTTCTCTTTTAACTTCAATATATCTAGCATTGTTAGGAATATATGTTCTAGCCACCCAGGTTTTCTCCTGAGAAACTAGGTGATTATCAGTCCTATCAAGGTGACAAGGTTCATTTAAAGAAGTAACATGAAGAAAAGTGTAAATTGGAAAGCTGCAGATCTTGGAATTGAAGGACATAACCTTAATTTCTTTGAATTTTCATTTTTATTTTAAAAACCTGTCTGGGCCACATGCAAGTATCTTTCTATACTGCAGCCATAAGGATAATAGAATGGGCAGTAGATTCTTTGCAGATTTTACATATTTTGAAAGTTTTAATTTTTGAGCTCATCAATGGGGTGATTTGTAGTTAACAGCTGAATGCTTCAAACTGTGACTAGATCAGTCAGTATGATGATACTGAAGGCTGGGTACTCCTCCTGCTGTCTGGAATTTTTGACACTGTCGGCAGAAAACCCAGGTTCATCTTCAGAGAGTGCTTGAAGTACCAAAGAGATCACCTGAATGGTAGCAGCATATGTGGGGGTTCAAACAAGGGTGGGGGGAATACTACACTATCAAACTGGTGTTGATTTCTATTTTAAATATTCTTTCTTCCATAATGTACAATCAGTATGTGGTGGTGCTATATCTCATGTTTCCGCTGTTAAGAATGGTAAAATGGCCAATACACAGTAATTAGTAAAGACAGGACATCATTCTTCACCACCCATGTTCTTCCTACTAGAAAATAATCCATTGCTGCCTTTGGTTCTGGTTAAGGCTTTCTGCTCATTGCCAGTTGCAAACAGGAGTTAATAAAGGACTAATGATAACAAAATGCGTAGCCATGAAATTCAAAATTTCTCCTAGTTTTGACCTATATCATCTGAAAGTCCTGAATCAGGCTTTGAGTTCAGGCCTTAGCTCGGGCTTTGGTTTAGACAAGTGTTAAGCATGTGGACCATGTTAATGTGTCTTTAAGAATCAATAATTGAACTTGCATCAGTTGTAGGTGGCTAAAATATCATCTTGAAGTTAATCAAATACTCAAGTAATTTTTGGATGTGGGGTGTAAGCCAATTTAATGAGGACACAGATGAAAAACAAGTATTGAGACAGCCTGACTCCAAGGATTTAGCAGTTACGCTTGCTTATATCTTTCTTTAAGAATAAGACATAGGCTTTTCTCCCAGTCTTTTTGTTCAGGTATCATACTCACAGCTAAAATCAGCCGATCTCTTTCAACTAAGTCAGCTAGTTTATTCAAGAGCCTTCCTCGCTCTGAAGCATCCATGGTACGCCAGGGTGACCCAAGCTCAAAAGCTTTTCTAGCTGCTTTAACAGCCTTGTCTACATCTGCCTGTAGGGAAAACACACAGTAGTTTAGTTTATTCCAGTAAACAAAAAACCTAGTTAAACATCTTTTGAGAAAAGGCTTGTAGTACTTGGAAAAATTCTATATTTCACAATTTCTGTAATTTTTTTCCAGAATTTTTTTTTCCAGAAAAAAAATTACATAAAAAGGAGGTTTATTCTACTTTTTTTTTTTTTTGTTAGAAATTGAAAACAAATCTGAAAGTGAAAAATAAAAGGAGGAAACTATACATGGCACATTTCTGTGAGCAACTACCATGCATTATGTGAAGGATTTCTTTTGAACATTCTTTTGTACTGCTGGTTGCTGGAGTATCCCCCAGGGAAATCACTATAAAAGTTGAATAAGTCAGCAAATTTGACAAAGTCAGTACCAAAGTCAGTTGTGCTAACTGTGAACCAGATCTTGAATCTTTAACTGATGTTGGTAGCCAACAACCAATTTTTAAAAGCCAGGTGCAAGGTAAGTGGCTTAGAAAGTCCAACACAGAATTGCTAGACAGGAGAGGTCGACAGAAGTTTCAAAAGTTCTTTCTTGAAGTCTGGGAAAAGATAGGAAGATTCTCCATAAATTGTCCAAAAAACCCCTATAGAACCACAAATAGGTTTTCTACAAATAGTACTAGTCATTACTATTGGGTAAAACTGACCAGTTACGTACATCAGGGTGCTGTAATTGTTGCTGTAATCTATGAGATTAAAAAGAATTGCTTTTCTTCAGAATCTATCACAATGTCGTGAAATACCTCATCACCTATCTGTGACCCAGAAAAGTGCATTCAATTAATATTGATTTCATTCTACTATTCTCTCATCTCTTTATCATAAATATTCTACAGCTTTGCAATATGTCTTTGGGGGATATGCCTTGGCCTTTGCTGGAAATGAACAAGGGAAATCTGAGAATGATGTAAATTAAGACTTGATACAGTGCCATGTGTTCTTTGTACTACAAGTACAGAAATAATTAAAACCAATAAAAATAATATAAAAATAATACAGGCCACTGAATGAAAATTCAGAAAAAAAACTATGTTCTTCAACTGTATGAAATTAAATTTGGGCACATCTGCACCATGAGTTTAAAACTTGATAACTCCTTTTGGAGCTAATTTAGACTTTTTACAGAAGTACATTTACTTTATGTCCCACTGACTGTATGTTGAGCTGCTTTATTATCGCTAGGGGCCTTCAGGATTAGCAAATGTAGCTTGAAAGAGCCATCAAACTGAAAGGAAAACAGTCTCCACCTGCATATGTGTCTGTGTTTTCTAATCTCCGCTTGTTTTTTTTTAAATACCACTGCAAGGCAGTGTACAACTCCTTGTCAACCCCATTGTACACACAAATTAAATTCCTCAAATCTCTTGGTGCACTATCTAAAGACTAGGCTCTAGAATATTAGGTTCACAAAGACTGTGTAATTTACTAGATTTGTACATTTCACTTGGCAATTTAGTTAATAGCAGTTGTCATTACACATTAGTTTGCAAAATTGTTGGATAGAAAGCAAACCTGTGTGTCGAACAGTACTATCTCTTTATTTAATGAATTGTTAGATTGCTTGTAAGGAATGAAGGTTACAGAAGTTCTGAATGGTAAGTGAACAGTTGCAGGTCATGAGTAATTTAGTTTGAGGATGATCAAATATCAGTCCAACTTGATTTGCAATGTAGATTGGTTTTGAATGCTGAACAGAGAAGAGGCACAAGAAATATCATTTTTTATCAAAACTGTGTACAGTTCTAGTGGGATATGAGTCAACAATTTTTGTAGTCCACTGCTTAAAATTCATCAGTTCACCATGCTGTAAAGAACCATTTTTGGTAGAATTGCTGTCTATGTGGTAGTTGACTTTCAGTTTCAGGTATTTTTAGAATCATGCTCAATACATTTTCCACAGAGCCAAATATTTGAAGGGGCAATACTGAGAAGATCATCTTTATAGAATCTGTGTGGGAAAATGTATTTTTTTTATACTTCTTTATATTTTCATCTATAATAAAAGACTCATTTAAATGTGTAATGAACAGATTACATCACTGTGTAAGGAAAAGCCATGAAAAAATAACAAAAAAGCTCCAGTTAAATTATTAGATGTCACTGATCAAATATAAAAAGGATAAATATTAGTAAAAAAAATTAACAAAAAAATTTATTCAGAACTTTTCTTATATGAATAAAATCCTAAGAGTAATGCAATTTTTCAGCGTCTGTTTACAAACAATATTAAAGCTTAGTAAAAAAGCTAAGAATTATGTCTGCAGAAGAAGGTATATGGTATGAAGTAGGTACACCTCTGAGGCTGTGCTTTACATCAACACAGACAGTCCCTTGCCTTCTTGCTTTTAAGACGCAAAATTAAATTTAGAGCTAGGGTTAAGATCAAGAAAGAAAACTTTACCTTGTCACCTTCTTCAACTTCACAGATTTTCTCTTCATTTGCAGGGTTAAAGACTTCAAATTTTTTGCCACTGACCGAATCATGCCACTGATTGTTTATAAATATCTGCAGAGAAAGAAATAGTGCAACAATAGTAACATATACATAGCTATTGTCTGTTACCTGTTTTAACGAATAAATCTATATTGCATAGTTGAGAGCTGCCTGATTGATAATTACCTTGATTAAAAATTGGATAGCTGTTTTTCATGATATTCTGAAAAGACCAGAAATCATATACACACTTAACCAGAAACATCTTTTTAAAATTAGTTTCCTTTGGAAAGGCAAACTTAATCTCTCTAAATGGTATCTTCACTTTGTTTTATATCATAAAAAGATACTGCTACAACAGTAGCCTTCTTCTCTCAAACTGAAGCCTATGATGTACAGGGGATGTACAGTCCTTAATGTTCTACCTAAAACTACACTGGTTTCCAGTGTTCACAGGATCGGTAATGATGGATAGCATTTCTGTTATGTGCCCCAGTAGAAGTAAATCAAATTCTTGGATTTGCTGCATAAAGTACATGTAGTATATTGGAGAACTATTTTATTAAGCTTTGTTTTGATATCTCTTTACTCTCTCCTGCCAAGAAAAAAATCCCCCAAAAAATAACCATTTTTTCTGAAATTAAAGTCAAGCCTGAAAAAAACCAGCACTGTCGCTGCTACAATCAGTATGGCTATTTTCTGTTTAAGACGTTCCTAACCATTTGATGCTATTCATTTTTATTCAATAATTTCTATCAGTAGCCTGATTGCCTCCAATTTAATGGTCAGAGCTATCAAATCCTTTGTAACCATGACATTGGTGACACTTTCCTGCCTCCTATTCAGCTTTTAGGCATAAATGCAAACATATTCTTGTTATTCTGACTATTACTTCTAATATCTGGCTGTTATTGTTTGAACTGCGATGGGTATTATATCAAATTAATATAACTTGTGTCCTTTTTAATAGTTTTTTACATTTCATTCCAACTCTAAGGGTCTCTGTTATGTCTCTACATATATTTCCCTCAGCAGACACTACCACTCTTGATTTTCCATCCTCCCAGACATCATCAAACCCCTTTTACTAATCTGTTGCCTTTATGTGGAATATCCATATACCAGAAAAATGAGACCATCATGTATTGCTTATTTAATTGTTTTATCCTGACTTCTACTTGACAGAGACTGGAAAAAGACTAACATGAAAACCAAGAAAATAAGATAAAATTGTGTTTTCCTTAATCTTGCTATAAAATCCTGTATTTTTATTACTATCGTTCTATTCCAAACATTATAGAGTACCAAACATATAGTTAGCAATTGAGAAGCACAAAAGAACAAATAATGTGCAGCAACCACAGCTTACACCAAAGTTTACCCAGCAGCAGTGAAACTGATATCCACAGTTCATTTCATATATGTAACAGTGTCCTTATTCAAAGATCAAACTTCTATGCTGACTGAAAGCACATTGTACACTGAATTTACTTTGCGTGGCAGGAACAAATACCATCAACTCTTGACTGTAACATTGCTGGTGCACTTAGAATAGACCTAAACAAAGCAAGGTGGGCAGTTTTGATTCCCAGAATGAACTTTCATGATCCATAACCCTTTGTGGTGTAATAACCCCAGAAATTCAAACCTAGTCCCTTGTGCCTGGGAATAAGTAATTGGCAAAGGTATTGTTACAGTTGAATATACAATTAAATGTTTGAAACCCTTATAAAGTCTACATTACATCAATGTCATATAAGAATACTTTCTCCAGAGACAGCACAAAATTCCCACTATGTCTGCTTTACTTTTACTACTAATTTTGTTGTCTGTTTGACATGTCACTTTCGTTCTCTTTCAAGCTGTCATTTCCTGATTTCAGTTGTGCTATATACCCCTTAAAACTATGTCCAAAGAGTGCTTCAGGAGTAAGCAGTCCTCTGTGTCTCTAGGTTTTTGGTTACCAAATAAGACTGTTAATGAAATCTGTAGAAATTAGACTGATTTTCTAACTGTTCCTGAAAAATCAATATTTTTCAAACATGCACGGAAAATATCAGAAAGGGACAGAAAGGAAAACTTATGTGGAAAAATCTGATACATGGCACAGATGTTGAAAAAAGAAGTCTGTGCTGCTACCATGTGTTGTGTACGCTGTTTTTTAAAGTGGGCGTGATAAAATATATAGTCCAACGTTAAAAGTACCTGTCATCCCCTGTCTAATCATCTCTGCAATTTCTGGGTTTGGGTCAGTGCTGAATGGGGGTCACCCCCATCAGGCTGCCATGCCAGTGCCTGAGTGCACCTTCCTGCTGCTGCTTCCTGGTGCTTTCTCTTCTTGCTTTCTCCTAGTGCTGCTGTGTTGCTGCCACGCATATGATATCTTGATCATGCTTGGCATCAAGAGCATGGAAGTCTCTGACTGACTGTACCAGGTATTTTGAGCTCAAACTGTGCCAGTTTTTAGGGTCATGGCATCTTGCCCCACCTATAGTCACTGGAGCTTAGCTGTGAGGCCAACAAGCAGAAAAAATGTGATTTTTGTTTCCTCTTGATTAGGATAAAAGACTTACTGTTGCTGCTCAGAGTAACAGGAACATTTAAATAGAAAACTAGAAAATACTTTGTGGCAGGCAAATCAAAGCAAATGATGGTTGATTCAGGACAAGACAAAATCAGGACACCAAAACTGCAGGACAAATGCTCTTTGTCACCCAGACCTGGGATTTAAAATTTACGACCACAACTATATTTGTTATGAAAACATGACAGCTTTCAGTATCAAAACTACTTACACTGACTGTCTGAGTGTTGTTAATTATTGCTTAATAGTTTGGTAATAACTATTAACATTAATAAAAACATTATCTCTAAAGATACATAACAGTTTTTTATTACTATATTCCTGTGTTTCAGCTTGCTTCCCTATGAGTAGCATGTGTAGAGTGTCACTGCTTCCTCTGACCATCAGGACTGCCCAGAGAATTCTTGATTTAACAAAAGCTGTCAGGGAAATAAATATGTAGGTCCCTGGAAATTTCAGATATATGATGAAGTTGATCATAGGAATATCCGCAGAAAATTCTGACTACTGTGAAAAGGCAAAGATAGCAGTTAAATGGTTAATATGAGAAAGCCATCTTTAGTAACCATCTACATTGCCAAGAAAAGAGACAAAGTAAAAGGTAAATATTAACATAACACTGCTATGATGTTACAGAATGCCAAATTCATATCTGCTTGAGAAAGGAATAATAGCAAAATGTACCATTTTTGGAAGATTTTAAAGTATTTGTTTAAATACTACATTTATTGCACCAACCAATATCGCCCATAATATTTGTTTAGAATATCTTTCTTATTAATGTTTCTAATACCATTCCCATCCAAAACATAACCTTATTATATTAAATATATACTCATCTTTGTATCAGGACTATATAAATCAAACTACCCAGGTGTCTTTCATAAGTTAGATAGCTGTCATATATGCAGGTATGAAAGACAGGAAAGGTAAGGAAAAAGTTGAAAGTCTCCATGTAAACTGTGTTACATACATTACAGGCAGCTGCACTCATGAATGCGCATTCAGCTTTGCCCATTTAAATCTGTAGAGTATGTACAGTGTTTTGTCTGTCAATCAGAGCTCCACTGGCACCTTATATTTTTTTCTGCTTGTTTGTCATACATAAATGAAAAAGACCACTTTTGTGGGATCAATACTGTGAAAAGTCTGTAGAGGGTTTCAAGCCTCAGCGTTTCTGTATCAGTGACTTAAAAATGTGTTTAAAGAAAATACTTAATTTCTGATGTTACATGAACCCATATTCAGCATCTGTCTATAAAATTATTTGTCAGAGAATTTTTATGTAATTCACTATTATTGCTATAAACTGTAATCCATACTACATAGATGTAGTCAAGGAATGTAATAGAACTGTCTGAAATGTGGACTATCTCAGATTCAGCTACGAAAGGCAGCTTTATAAATGCAGAAATGTTTAAGCTATATTCTCTTTAGATATCAGACACTCTTCTAAACTTATGGTACAAGAAAAAACATAACTTCTTCCCACACAAATCTGTCCCTAGATAGTCTATAACTCTTCCTATGATAAAGCTTTTCTTGGCAATGCTCTTCAAATGAGCTCAGCTGCCTGTTTCACAGAGCTAAAAGCCATCACCAAATTTCAGCAGCTGCTTGGCTGCCCAGCTGACTGCAAACAAGCTTTCTAGTGCAGACAGTAAACCAGGGAATGACCCCACCAATGATTTCTTAAAGGCCAGGAACAATGATGAGGTGCCATGGCTGGAGCTAGGTTCCTGCATGCTGGAGGCAATTCAGCATCACTCAGGTCAAGTGGTTGCTGGCACCTATTCACGCCTGCTCTTACACATCCTGAGAGTCATTCAGGTATTCTTGAGTTTGATAATGGCAGTAAGCCTTACAGTTAGACCTAAACCTAAAGGAGATTTGTAGCCCAAGAGAAGGCTCCTTTCATGTGCTATAAGTTCTGATTTACTCATCCAAAATATGTCATGAAGTCTCACTGTATATGTTAGGCAATACAGTCAAAATATGTGAAATTATTTAAGGAACTACTAAAGACTGACATTTTAAGCTTTAAACAGGTATATCGATATAGCATACCAGCTATGAAATCTCTTTTTTTTCCTAGGTTTTTACTTGTGAGAAGTTGATACTTGGCTAATATTTCATGTAACTTCCTTCTTCCTTCCCTCCTATTTTTGTTTGTGAAGCTAGTGATTGCATCATACACGATACCCAGATACAATTTTTCTTCACTCAAAGTGTGAACTTTTCCATATTTTCTGATATTCCACCTGCAGCTTAGTGAGAGAATGTGCTGCTGTTTTCTCCTCCTTATATAATTTGACAACCTAATAATTAACTGATCTGAATTTCTCTGATTAGAGGGGCACCATAGGGCTTAGTGCATGCGAAAGCATCATGAGAGAAATCGTTTGCCAAACAATCATTGTCCAATTCCTCAGTGTTGACTAAGTAAAATATTTACTAGTGCATTTTTAGCCAGCTATCAACACTCATTCAGTTCAATTCAGTTCATCGGAATATCTTTAAGGGAGATTCAGACACGAAACTACTTCAAGATCACTTTGTGGTTCAACATTCAAGCCATTTTATCTGTTTAAAATGCATCTAATTTTATCATTGAAACTCAAATTACCTGAAGAGTGCTTAGTTTTAAGCTATATGTGAACGGCATAACCTGAAACATACATATAGATATGGAAATCTATAGATTCATGGAGATGTGGAAATACTTCGTTAAATGATGTTTGTAAGGGCCCAGAATGACACTCCTCCTCATAGAAAATAAGATATCAAGAGTGTTAATAAAGGGGAATGTCTTTCGAACATCTCCTGCAGATCTTTCTTCAGATCACTGTGTACTGGCTGTTGATGTTATGCAGTGGTAGAAGAAATGAAAACAGTTTCCAGAACTGAAGTTTCTGCTAATGTCCAAGGCGGTTCAGACAGAAAGTTTAATACATCAGCAGTAATTACATCTTCCTTCATCTTGATTCCTCCAACATAACCAGCCAAAACAATCCCACACCCCGCATTCTAACTTGGATGGGACAGGAGAGGAACAGGATGGGTAAGAAGATGAGAGTGGAAAGGCTATGAAATTGTGAGATGACTGCTCACAGGGGGTGTGTTGGATTTGATCACTTGTAGGTACACACTTTTGCAAAAAAGTGCATTGCATTTCTGCACAGTTACACATTGTATACAGTTTTTAAGAAAACTACATTTAAAAAAAATGGTATCTATTGTGAGGACAGAAGGAACATGCACTTGCTATGTGACACCATCAATTGCACACCATAGATTTTTCAGCTGGCTGCCTTGTGGCTGCTTGCCATATTAATGTAATAGGCTTTTGCTAACTACATATTTTAAAAGGATAGAAATTTTTGCAGGAATTTATGTCTTGCATGTTTAGTTACATCAGAATTCTGAGCTGGCACTTTGTTCATATAAGTTGTTTTCCTTTGGAAAAATAAAAAGTCAAACAAATAAGCGCTGTAGTTTTTGGAACACCCCTGTGACCTAGGTATGACCCAGGTACTAAAGTATATTCTCGGAATTAAGCTTTTTTTTTTTTTTTTTTTAAAGACAAGAAGAGCAGTAGAGACCTATCACATGGCAGAACTACATAACTTTCCTAGCCTGTTAAATATTTACAAAGTAAGATCCTGTGTGATTTATTCATGAAAGACATGCTTTAAAATCTGGTTAGATTTTTCCCATGAAAAAGGTAGGATAGAATGGAATTCTAAAGGACTAATCTAGATGATCCCTGAACACCTTGCCTTTGAAAAAGAAAATAAGCAGTGGTTCTAGTAAACAAAATTTATTTCCATTGCAGTGTTAATAGGAAAAACAAATGAACAGTAACTGAGGAGTCACAAAAGAGAAGAGCTCCAACCTGATCAATTGTTCTACCTAAAGCATTCAGAGGGCAGTTTCAGTATTTTCTGCCAACAATTTTTTTTTTGATCGAAGTTCTTGCAGGTATCTGTGTACTATGATATAAACCAGGCAAAATGCCTTTTCAAGCTAGGAACACAAGTCTGGATTCAGACCTTCTTTATCTGTGTATTTCTAACTGCATATGGAAAGAATTTACTATTACAAAAACTTTATGGTAATACTGAATAATTAGTAATGGTAGACTTTATCTGTTTTATTGAGAGTTGTTTAAGCTGAAAACCAGATTCAGTATCTCTAGAAAAAAATGTGAGTGGAATGCATTTTCTTTTAGTTTCATTTTCACATATCCCTTTCTACATAAACTTGTTTGGTATAATGATTTAGATCTGATTGTAAAACAATGCCACACACTAACATTTTAATTTGTTCTTACTGTCAGAAAAGTAATAAAATAAAGGTAACTTTTATTTCTTTGATCCCCGTATACTTTCTAGGAAACTTTTCACTGCCGAAAGTTTGTTTCAGGAGAAAAACACCCACTAGAAGTGAAATATGAAATGATTCTGTCACACTTGCATGCTTCCTGAAATCTTAGGTTAGAAAGATCACTGGCAATAATTGCTAATATGCATTATATCAGAAGCAGGTTAGAATAAACATTTTAAGCACTGATTTACAGCTGCTTCCATGGTTCATATAAGGTTGAACTGAGCACATCCTATCGTCTGAGCTGAATGCATAAGAAAAATTAAGAAACACAAGCACTACTAACCTTGGTGTACTTAACTTTCAGATCTTTGATTGGCTCTGGCAGTGCTGGCAAAACTGGAGCAGGGCTGCTGTCTGAACCTTGCTTCTTCATATTTTCAGTTGAGGAGTCTGAGGACGTTTCTGAAACACAGGTGAAACAAGCTATGAGGGAAGTGAAGTGATTTTTGTCCCAACTGAGCTCCTAGCTTTATTTGTGCTTTTTTATATGTACCCAGCTATGGCATATTTGCATACAAGAATGTGATTGGATGAAAGGACTCACTGCAAAGAGAAAATGACACTACTTATTTAAAGACCAAAAGCAACAGCATTTTCCCTGAGATGAGACCTCGATGAAGCAAATATTGCTAAAACAATCTGCTTAGCCAGACACCACAAATTCTTACTGCGGAACACAGTTCAAGACCTCCTCATCTTGCCCGTAAAATTGCTTTCTCTCAGCAGGCAAGTCCCCAGATTTTAAGCGAAGTTCTTCATGTACTTGAAGGCAGCCCTGAAGATAAAGACAGGCTTCTTAGCTCTGGAAACAAACTAAGCCCTTCTCACTGCAGAGTTGGCAAGAACAATTCCCAGGGCTGGAAGGTATTCACTGAAAAAACAAGCCAACTTAGGTTACACTTTAATATGTGCAGAGTACATTATAATTCCTGTAATTAATACTTGCTTTGTAGATCACAAGATAAGGGATGACTATGGTGATACAAAATCCGTCATGTTTTTCAAGAAATACGAAGGTAGGAAGAAATAGTAAAATCTGAGTTTGTGTCTTTCAAAACAAATTATTTAGAAGATAGGACTTTTCTGTCTAGGGTGGAACCCACTAGTGCATATATGCCGAGTTCTAACCATTAAATGAGAAACATGTCTCTGGTGTTGGCAAATCGTTTATAAGGGAGAAGAAACTTCTTTTTTTCACTAAGTCCTACCTTTTCTAATGAATGGTATCACAGAAAAAACTGTGACAAAATTAGCTTTTTTTTTTATATGCCAAGCTTCTGATACTTGCATAATGGATTTGTGCATAGAAATATAGAAATGATCTTATTGCTTTCATTGAGACTACATAGATCTTTTAAAAACTCACTGTGCTAATTCATGTATCAGGCATCATCTAAACCATCTGGCAAGGGAAACTTTGTTGCTTTTAACTCATGATGATATAGGATATATCACAAGATTAATTTCACTGTGCATGTTACCCGTAACATACTGTTTGAATTAAAAAGCGTGTTTTAATTATAATTGATTCGCATGTGTGTGTGTTTGGACATATGGTTGGAGCAACATTTTCTGGCCTTTAGAGAAGCTCAAGTAATTTCTGGATAAGACAGAATCCTATTCTCATGATAGCTGTCTCTCAGTGAGATGTAAGGAGCCATGTAGACACGAACAAGTTTCAGCCGTTCACCTTGTCTTATGAATGAAGAATGGCATCCCTTCCTATCACTGTAACACCATGATATCCAAAATAACCAGCTCAGTTGCTTCCTTTAGGATGCATCCTTCAGCTGTTGGGCTTCAGCTATCTGATTCAAGACATAACAGTGCTGGATGGTATATTTAAAAGTTTTGTGAACAGCACTTTCAGACTTTTAACATTTTGGGTTACAATGTTTGCCTGCCTCAGATAATGTCTTTGAGTTGCATGAAAAAAGGCAATGTCTACATACAGTTTGTTCACTTTTATTTGGAATATAGCTTTTCAGTGCTATCTTCACATAGCAATTTTTTGTCATTTTTATTTTTTCTTCCTTTTTTTTTAATTTACATGTAATTTTCTGATTTAGACACTGAAGTGTACTCTAATAGTCTTCCTGCCACTCATTTCTCCATTAACTCACAAAGAGTTTGCCTCTAGTTAATTCACCTGTTAATTGCTCAGATTTGTCGAACCCTAAACAGAGTTTAGCTGGAGCTGTGAGACAGAGATCAGTGGAATTGTCTGGTTTCAAGCAACACAAAACCTCTTTCTTCCAAGTAGGAGTGTTCTAAATGCATTCTCATATTTAGGAACCATTGCATTCCAGATTCTGTTTCTTGCTTCTTTTTTTTTTTTTTTTTTTTTTTTTTTAATGATTAAGCTAGAAGTGAAGTATGACCATTTCTTTGGCAAATTATGGCATTTACCCTGTTCCCATGACCATACTGACAGCATGAAATCCACTTAGATGAGGCACTACCATAGATAAAAAGTTTAAACTTTTCCAAAGGTGTTGGTAATCATTGCTTTATTTTCCACACCCACTCATTCATTTTACACGCACTTTACCCTCTTTTTTAACTTGTTGTTTCCTTCTTTCACTCTTGGATTGCATGAATCACATTCACTACCACACTTTCCTGTGAGTCCTTTCTTTTCTCTTTAAACCTTGTGTATTGTTAAAAGGTCTCATTTCTTAAAAAGATTACTGGCTATCTTAAGCAATCTGCTCATCCAATTTGCTTGTCAGGCCTTGTCTGCTGAGGCTTGCTCCAAGAATTACCATTCATGTCAATAACTCCTTTAACTTCTCTGTGTTCTCATATCTATGAATGCTTGGCTCCCCTCTCTTTTCCTAGGAAATTCTAACTATTGCTTAGGCTAGCTGTTTGAGACCAACCCAATTGTTTCTTATCTAGTAGCTTTCCTATTCACTTTCAGCCTAGGATTCCTTTAGCCTAGCCTGAAAATTCTTTCCTTTTCCTTAAGTCCCATGTTCCTGTTTAATACTGTTTCTTATTATTTTCTCTCTGTTACTTTTTTCCCCACCCTGCATCACTACTGTTACACATTTCACCTAAATAAAGATGCATACCAGCCTTGTTAATATTTTCTTGGAAAATTTTAGGTGTTATCTAGTTTATTCCTTTCTTCAGGTCAATGATTTGATTGCTACTTGTTTTCTTTTCACTGCTAAAGAATGAATCTTAGCCACTTGTTCTCTCATCTTGAAGAACTACAGGATATATTATGTAACTATATGATAGTGTTTTTCACACTTGAATGCATAACATTTCTCCTGCTTTGAGCCTACTGGATTTCCCATTAAATACAAGATCAAAAAGGAAAAAAAATGAAAGGTGGTTCACTATGCAAGTTATAATTAAGCTGTGAGATGCCTTGCTGCATGACATTGGTAGTGCTAAAACACAAGCTTGAGGGCTGAATGAACTTGTGTCATTGTGCCAGTAAGTTAAATGAAAGTTTTGCGCTACAAGAAGCTGAAAATAATTTGTTAAGGTATTTCTTCACAAAGATTGATTTTTTTTTTAAAAAAAAAAAAGCTAACCAAATACAGCGTTCCAGAGTATACGTAACCTTTCTTCTTAGATGTGATCATACAGTGGGATATTGGCAATGTTGTCAATACTTACTTTCTGATTGGTTCATTTTGGTCTAGGTCTATACTGTTCTGATTCATTCCTGCCCCATATTCATTACATACTGTGCAATTTAATAGCCAGCATCACAAAGACAAAAGCAGAGCTTTTAATTGGGCTAGCTGGCAATCCATCTAATGAAACCAGTGTGTCACAAGAACCAGCCAGAGATAACCTCTGACTGGATTGTCTTTCCTGAATGCAATACTAGCACAATTGGAAATGCTTGGTCTCTCTTAGCTGCCATGAGATGTCAGTTCAGGAGACTTCTGTGGAACCTATGTCACCTTGCCAGAGTCATATCAGTGGTTTCAAAACACTTGATAGCTCTTGAAGATTATGTCAAAGGAAATGACATGACCAGAAGAGTTATGATTCTACTTGTTAGTTTTACATTAGTGTATGCTGTGTTAACGCAGTCTGAAAGCCATCCATTTGTTACAGAAATTTCCTTTTCTGCATTCAATAGAGAAATATTCACCTTATGTCACAGAAGAAGATCATTCTGATAGCATAGACATATCTTACACAGAAATTACTTTGACTTTTCTGAAGGCTAGAAACTGTTGGGTTGTTTTGGTTTTTTTTTTTTTTTTTCGAATGGCTGCCAAACTATCTTCCCAATTCCCACCGTCTGTGTGTCACCATTCTCCAGCAGTAGGGTAAAGATGACTTACACTTTGTACAACACTGAGCTTACAACCACAGTAGTGAGAAATTCTGGTCCACAGGTTCCTACAGAAAGCAGATCTTGCTCTTCAAAAAGCGTATTTAATCATTAAAGAAATCTAACAATTATCTTGTACTAGACATGCTCACAGCTATGCAGATCAGATAAGACTGCATATATTTAGCTTGGACCATCTCAGATGTAGGACAGTTCAAGTATTTTATTACAGGTAAACAGACAGTAAGATGTTCTCTACTTTTGTTTGTTGCCATTTACAGCTCTGGGAATGCCTAAATTATGTATCTTTGGTACCCGATGATCTATCAAAATCACACTTTGAACTCCTTAACAATTATGCCTTCTAGAGATGACATAACTACTTAAGTAACTTTGAAAAATTTGAAATTGCTCTAACTAGAAACACTTAAGGTGCATAATATTCCATGGTGATTGAGGGTGTTGTTATCCAAATTTCCCTGAAAAAAGAGATGAACAGAATAAGCTGTTGTGCTCGTCAGCTTGGTAGCTGT
The DNA here is from genome assembly GCA_009867235.2 of Psittacus erithacus. NCBI lineage: Eukaryota > Metazoa > Chordata > Aves > Psittaciformes > Psittacidae > Psittacus > Psittacus erithacus. The sequence continues at coordinate 65,641 of WYDI02006607.1, forward strand.
GTTGTATCATCTGTGTTGAATTTAGACAGAGTTTTTAATACTGAAGTACATGTTTACACTTTATAAAAACTTATACTAAAAAATCACTTGAAAAATCTTGATTGAGACATCACTGCTACTGAAAATCCTGATAATCTGAACCACTTCCTTCAAACACAGTTGTACAAATTGTTAATTATTCAGTCATCCTTGCAGATCCCCTGTTAGTACTGACAGAAACAGGCGTTAAGTTAAAAGTGGAAGATGCAAGTGTCAAAAGCACCAGAATTATAAAGTTTCTGTGAGGTAAACACTTGTGAAGTGAGGCAGCTGACATGCATAACCATTTATTTGAGTTTGAAATTGGAACTCAGTGAAAAATCTTTCCCTTTTGCTACATGGATAATAACAACGTATAAAGAAATGTCCCAGAAGAAATTTCTTCAAAATACTTCCACAAATAAGTCTGAACACACATCATAATGTGAGCTACTGTTTGGCTGATTCATGCAAACATCTTTGCTGAAGTAATAGCCAGGTTTAACTTTTGTTGATTCACTTTAATAAGGGCAGAGGCAGAGCAAGAAGCAGAAAAACTACGGTTACTAATCTTGGTATCAAAAGATATTGAATAACTTCTTGATATTAGTGTTTGGGATGACTGTGGATGCTGTCATGATGCTTATTCTCTGCTGAATCTGCAACGACACTTTTGTTCCAAGACACTTCCTGCAGGGAGGGAAAAATAAGTGTTTTGCCTGCTCCTACATAGAAGCCTGTGCAACCCAAGCAGGGTCTTTCATTCACACACAGCCTCACCTCCTAGTGGAGCAGGATAATTTCTTCTGCTTTAGTATGCACTCTCTGATCAGCTATAGGCTGAACACACACCTTTGCAAAAAAATTTCTTCATAATTTCACCGTCTTACCAGAAATCTTTTCACAACAGAAATCAGAGTATGACAACAGATCTAGAGAGACCAGAGGATCCAGAAAGGAAGCTTGGGGCTCAGAGTGGTAAGCCCAAACTCCTTACTCACAGTTGCAAGGACAACTGTGCAAAACACAAAAGGTGTACCAAGGTTAATTTGTAAATTCTGCAAAGCAAGTTTGCTGAAGAAATCCTATCAAAAACGACCTTTAGAAAACCAGCCATACTTCCACTCACTGACTTTGATGTGGCTGGGCAACATGGTATGTCATGGTCAGCCCAATAGAATAGGGTGTACTTCAACAGATTTGCGTGGCACCCATACAGCTATCTATATCTGAGCAATTCTCCACAAACAGTGGTTAGAAACAGGGTATTTTAAAGCACAAATCCTTTCACCCCAAAGGAGGTATCTAAAACTGCTCAGCATTCTAGTAAACTGAACAGTACTCATAGGTGTACAAGTATTGCTCGTGGCTACAGAGGAAGTCTACTCACCTGCCTCTGATACAAATACCTTACTGGAGATAGATACTGCCAAATGAGATGACCTCATTTTATTTTTTGTCTCCACCACAGAAAGAGGGTTTCCTATCTATTGTTTATGAACTCTTATACTGCTCTGGATTGTAAATAAAGCTTAATAATATCCTTCTGTGGACAGCAGTCCCTCAGAAGATAAACATTCTCTGCGCTGAAGAGTCTTTGTTCTTTAAAAGATTGACTGGAAGCCCAGGAATATTTATTTAAAATCTGTCTCAGTTTATCTGAAGCAAAATGCTTTATTAGAAACATGTACATCAGTTTAAACCTGCACTTCTGCAAAGTATTTGACACAGTCCAGGACAGCATCCTTGCCTCTAATTGAAGAGGAATGGATTTAATAGATGGACCACTTGGTGGACAAGGAATTGGTTTTATGGTCACACTGAAAGAGTTGTGGTCAAAGGGTTGATGCGCAAGTGGAGACCAGGGACGAGTGGAGTTCCTCAAGGGTTGGTATTAGGACCAACACTGTTCAACATTTTTGTCAGTGATATGATCAGTGGGATTGAGTGAGCCCTCAGTAAGTTCGCCAACAACACCAAGCTGTTGACATACTGGAGGGGAGGGATGCCATCCAAAGGTACCTTTTCAGGTTTGAGAGACAGTTCAGTGCCAACCTCATGAAGTTGAACACGGCCAAGTGCAAGGTCCCAGCCTGCGTCAGGGAAATCCAAAGCACAAATCCAGGTTGGACAGAGAATGGATTGAGAGCAGCTCTGAGGAGAAGGACTTGAGGGTGTTGGTTGAAAAGAAGCTCAACATGAGCCAGATATGTGCACTTGCAGCCCAGGAAGCCAACCATATGCTGGGCTACATCAAAACAATTGTGACCAGCAGGTCAAGGGAGGTGATTTCTCCCACTACTTTCCTCTTGTAAGATCCCACATGCAGTACTGTGTCCAGTTCTGGGACCTCCAACAAAAGAGGGATGTGGACCAGCTTGAGTGGGTCCAGAAGAGGGCCATGAAGATGATCAGAAGGATGGAGCACCTCTCCTGTGAAGCCAGGCTGAGAGAGTTGGGATTGTTCAATCTGGAGAGAAGGCAGCTGTGAGAGACCTTATAGCAGCCTTCTAGTACCTGAAAGGGGCCTACAAGAAATCTGGAGAGGACTTTATACAGGGTGATGCAGTGACAGGACAATATGTAATGGCTTTTAACTGGAAGGGGGTAGATTTAGATAGATATAAGGAAGAAATTCTTTACTGTAAGTGTGGTGAGGCACTAGAACTGGTTGCCCAGAGAAGCTGTAGCTGCCCCATCCCTGGAAATGTGAGGACAGGTTGGATGAGGCTTTGAGCAACCTGATCTAGTGGGAGGTGTCCCTGTCCAAGGCAGGGGACTGGAACTAGGTGATCTTAAGATCCCTTCCAATCCAAACCTTTCCATGATTTTACAGTTCTATGATGATTCTATAACAGAGATATTTTTAGAAAACTTTTTGCCTTTTCTGTTATGTGGGCATCTACTCTTTGCAGTCTATAATTTCTGTAACATTGTTTCATATGCTGTGTACTGATTGTGGGGACAGATGTTTTGTTTTTTGTAAATAGGGCAATTTGCATATAAAATAATGATAAAAATGCAATCATAAAAATAACATCAAAGAAAAAATAATGGAAATGTTAAAAGAACTATATATATTGTGGGACAATGAGAGAGGGAGCAGTGTTTAAAGAATTAGCAACACCATTTTTCAAAACAGCCTTAGAACCTATTACTGCCACAGGAAGCAATTTTCTGTGTAATACAAATTAGAAAACTAAACAGTAGCTATTTCAGCATCACGGCATTTCCTAAAAGTTGCAAGAATATTTGGTAACATGTGATATATTCCTTTTTCTTAAACTGGAATGACTTGGTTTTCTTTCTTTTTGAATTTATCTTAGAAAAATTTAGACAAAAGTAAAAAGGATGATAGTTATTGTGCATAAGGCAATAAAAAAAATCCCAATAAAAAGAACCCAGTATAGTCTGATGCATCAAAAATTTTTCTATATTTCTGGAGAAAAATGAAATTCACACAAAACTTGGATAAACTATACTAAATAATGTAACTGTGACTTGTAAAGGTCTGTATCTGCATTGTATTTTACTTTTATCAATAGAATTTTTTCTACTCTATTGATTCCTCTGTATTATTCAATCATGACATCAAGTATTTGCAAAATTAAGGTCATAGAAACAGTCTATTCATAAATTAGCAACTGATAAAAATATGTTTTTCACCCAGTCTATGCTAGTTTTCATATCAACAGGACATTATTTAATTAAAATATTGGTCTATTGCTTTTTTAAAAGTTAATGGACATCTATATTTCTTTTGCAATAATTTTTTCAGAAAATTGGAAAGAATATCTGGGCTGCAAATATGAGAACAGGTAAATGAATAGTATTGTCACAACATCTTAGTTAATAAATGAGTACAGTTTTGTTGTCTATAGCTTCAGTCAGCAGCATAAAATAACTTTTGTATTTAGAATATCTTTCTGTGATACTGTTATTCTTGTCTCTATTCTCTGCTTCAGAAGTGTGACATTTAGACTCATTTTGCATGAGTCAGAGCAACAAATCTATTCCTGTTTTTCCTGTAAAAAACTAAACTTTTTTTAAACACTTTTTTCAATACACAGGTCAAATGAGAGCAAGAAATAAGTAACAAAATACTTGGAAGTTTCCTCCAATAATTGGTTATGAATAAGGAGGTAGATTTTATCCCACAGGTCACAGATAAAAGCTCTTATCAGTGAACATCATGAATAATTTCATGCAAATCAATAGAGTTCATGCAAGCACAAAACTCGTCAGGGTTAGATCAGAATCAGACCCAACACAAGTTATTAACCTGCATTGTTAGCAGCAATTACTGCCAAGTAATTTTCAGCATTTCCTTCATGAACTTTTGCTTCAAAGCCAAGATTTAGACAGCCTCAATTGATTTTACATAATTACTACTTGTGCTTTATACACCTGTGTGCAGTGACTGTGTTCTTTAGTTATGAAAGCCTTACATGTGAAAATAATGCTCTTTCTACTTTTAAAGTTTTAAAGAGCATCCAATAAAGCTATTACACAGCTGCAAAGAAAAAAAAATCAGAAATACATTTAATCTACCTCGTTTTGATATATAAAAATAGTTTTCTGAATTCATATTCCTTAATTTCCTTATATCAGTCCTTATTAATGTTAGTATTTGACATTAATCAGTGTAACTACTGTGTTTCTGAAAGATTTATTTTTGTAGTTTTCAGTATAGGATATATTAGGCCTTGAGATTTCCTCTGTGAAATTAAGAAAAACATTCTTACTTGGGAGCCATTGTGCCTTTTCCATACATCATGGTAGTAAACTGCTGGAACATGATTTGAAACCTGCTATTAGTGGAAGAACTCAAAATGATATCTATTGAAGTTACAATTAAACTGATATAAAACTAATGTGAAATCAATAACAGTTCATTTGCGTCATCCTGTACCACCTGTTCCCCAATTTGCTTTTACCATGATTATTCCCAGAAAGTTCCTACAGAGTTGACTAAAAAACACCCATCCAGGTAAGCAATCTTGAGGTAAAAAACCCCCTCAACTCTATAATATCTGAAGTGGAATGAGAAATACTAAGAACCATATTGACAGTAGGAATATGAATTATTTAAAATAAGAAAAAAACAAAAACAACTCAGCACAGTGATTCCCCAACATTTTCAAGTCAACTGTTACACTTAAGTATTTTCCCTGTATCGTAATGCCAGTGGAGAATTTTGATGGATTTCCAACTCCTTTATTTCCCAACTCTTTAGTTAAACAAGCAAACAACTAACATGAAGCAAGACCCCTCTTTGTTTGCAAATTCCAGGGAAGTTTCTGTGGATTCTGTCAGAGCTAGTGTTTCTACTGAAAAGTAGACTTCAATCAGATTGTAGATCTGTTGTTGCACATACATGTGCTCCAGGGCTCTAGGACTCAGAATTAAATCCCAATATAGAATAAAACTTCTGCAGAAAATTATGAAGTGTCTCCTTTTTCCTGTTTGCACAATCTGCTTGTCTTTTAAGGTAATTAGTAAGATTGACATTGTCCCCTGTCCTCTGGCTTATATCTTAATTTTAAATTTAGATGTAGTGAGTTGGCCACATTAGTTTGCCATCTGTAATCCCCATTTTTGTCTACTTTGTCATGGTTATAATCCAGTTCTCATTTGTTTGTTGATAGAAGTACTAGTGTATGTATGCTACTCATTAACATCACTAGTAAGTGAGAATTAACAGCTGAAACACTTAACTATGATTTTTTAAAAAGATGATTTGATCAGTCTAGCTTTCACTGAATGCAGCCAAGAGCTTTCCCATTACTTTGGAAAGGAGTGGGTTTAAGTCCTGTGCGCCATTTAATTAAATAATTGTATTTTAAAAGCAATATGTGGTGTGACAAATTCAAAGTATATTAGTAATTTCTGTAGGATCCCTTGAATTTAGGGTTTAGAAAGATGTTAACTTCCTAGTACAAGAAATCAGATAAATAACATGCACTCTGGCAACTAATTTCCTGCCTTGTTAAAGAAACAAGTTATCAAGCAGATTTACAAATGCAAACTCAGTAACAATAAATCTGGAATGAACCATGTTTACAGCATATAGTGTGTGATATTATTCACTTTTCATCTAAAATTTGAAGTATTTTTATTGATGTGCTACACGTGTGTGCATTTGTACATGTATGTAGATTATAGTAGGTACTGACAAAACTAGATCCACTTTTGGGGACTGCTTCAAGAAATATGCTTCATGTCCCCTTTAGGAAGAAAACTAAAAAAAAAAAAAATTAAAATAACCTTTCTCTAAGGAGCAAGAATGTTTGACCTGGGAACAGTGTAGTCCAATAAAATGTACCAGTACTTAACTAATTTGTAGTAATTCTGAGAAAAGATGGCTGCAAATATTTTTAGGTTGTTACATAATTTCTTAGAAAACAGGAACAACAATTCCAAACAACTTTTCTTTCTCTGTTTTTTTTCTGTGTGTGTGTTTATGTATTTATGTCAGAGAAATATGAAGTGTTCTGTTTCTCTTTCTATAAACACATTAAACAATAAAAAGTATGCTTCAGTCTCAACTTCATCTTGTTTGATTTCATGTAACTCTAGGTTAATGCTCCAAAGCTTACTCTGATAATCAGTGCACTCACTCCACTGGTACTCTATATAATTAAGAATGCAAATAAAACCCTTTTTTTACACCATTTGTGTGTGACATCATCTGCCTGCTGCCGCCAAAGTGTCCCAAGAGGAGAAACAAATTCAGATTTTTAAAACAAACCTTTGAGGAGTTTAATATCTTTTTAAAGTTTTAAAATAAAATGAGTCTATTTTGTTTTGACTGCTTAATTTTTTAGATAGCAGAGTAATTTAAGGAACACCTTGGTTTGTTACTTCGTGTAATTAGGGATACAAGAGCTGAGAACATCAGGGTTTCTTATTGCCAGGAAAAATCTGCACATGTTTGTAACATTTTACTGCATCTTTCAAAATCCTGCTGAGGTTTATCAAATACATATACTCTGACATACTGCTTTGGTAATGAGAATGTTAAATTCTATGCACAATAATTATGCCTATACTAAATACTCAAATATTTCTATGAATTACAAGTTGCCTGGATAATAACCCAAAGCTGTATTCTGTGATGGTGATAATAGTAAACTAAAATTTACCTGGAGATCAGCAGGTTGTGGAGAAAGCAAAGATGAGTCAAAGACAGGAGACAGTGATCTAAGTTAGAGTCAGTACTTATTCCTTATAACTTCTTCCCTGAAAAACAAGTTACATATGGCTTAAGTTATAAATTCTGCTTGAAAAATGAAAATATTGCTACTCTTTCTTGTTTAGTTAGCTTGCCAAACTTCACTGACACAGACGTTTTGCAGAATGTGGGAGACAGGATTTAATCCTCCACAACCAACATAAATTCACAATTGTTTTGCTCAGAATAAGCTTTGCATAAAACTACCCCTTTCCTAACTTTGCCAGGAAAGATTTACAATTTCAAAACTAAGTAAACTTCTGATATTATCTTGAGGTGTCACCTTGAATTTCACATTAATTAGGCATAGGTAAATATAAAAACTTCTACAAAACCAGAAGGCAAAAAAGGAGATAGATTGAAGGGAGAAGCAGAGGAGAAAAAAGAGACTGTCAAACTATGTATGAGTTACAACTCTTAACACTAATTAAGGTAAAGAAAGGGTTTATGAGATGAAGAATTAGTTACAGTGGGCTAAAATACGAACTGGAATAAAAAAGAATTGTCTATATAAAACTATTTAAACAAGATGAGAAAGCATAAACAAAGTTGTTAGGAAAGGAGCTCAATAGGTAATTTTGGTTACTTAGTTTGCACTCTGAGTTTTTTCCCATTATAGGTTAACAATGGCTGAATCCTCCTTTCAACACCTCAGTAAGAGCACAAGCAGACAATTGGCGTTCTCATTCCGTGCATAAGTGTCCATACCTCTGTGATGTGTTTTTTGAAGAGACATATTTGAAAAGACACTGTAAAATTTGTTAGTTGCTTGGAGCTGGATTTTGAACTGCTGCTAATGAATTTTTAAACCCGATTTTCTTCCATTTTGCTCTAATCAGTTAATCAAGGTAGTTGGGGCTATACAGGAGCCCTTGATTTTCTTTCTAACATTGAAACTTCTCACTTTCTCTTTCATGGCTCTTTTATAAATCTGCTTTTCCTCTGTCTTGTTTTAAATCACTCTACTACAGTGCAAGTGTAGTGGTAAATCTGGCAGCTAAAATATGCTGTGCACTGGAATACGCTCCATTTTGTTCTTGTCTCACCGGCAGCTGATGCAACTACAGTATCAGGATGGAGTGTACTGTCTGCGAATCATTATGCTTTGTGGACTGTTTTTCACAAGACGTACTAGCTCTTTCAGGCTCCAGTTTGTCAACAATATCTATGTAGCTGATTTCTTTTCAGAAAATTAAATGAAAAAAAAATAATTAAAAAGAAAGTTATAATAATTGTGTCATACCTATGCAATACCTGTTTAATACCTTCCCAGAATTTTAAGTTCTTAGAGAAACTTATCTTGCTTATGATGTGCCCTGCATTGCCAAGGAAACTTAATTAATAGTGGAAGAGTATACTGCCATATTTCTGTGAAAAGCAGAGGAAAATCTACTCAGGATCATTCTTGGAAAAAATGTAGAATATCTGTACTCTTAGGAGAAATTACATGAGATTCAAGTGCTGTAATGTACAATGAAGAGGAAGAGCAATTATAAGATAAAAGCAGGTTCATCTATCTAGAAAACTTATGCAAGTTCATATTAAGACAAAGAATTATTCAAATGTCAGTTTATAAATGATTTTATTGATACATTTAGTACTCATAGTTCAGAAATGTTCTGTGTTTGGAGAACCTAATTTTCAGTTTAGTAATACAATTAAAAATATTTAATTATAGACAGTGTTTGGATGGAAGGATAATCAATGTGAGAACCTGTGAAAGACAAAGCGAACGAGCTGTTTTGACTATAGGCTCATGATTTATTTTCCCATTTTTTTCTCTTTGTGACAAGAGGTAAGACAAACTCTTTCAGAAGAATATTGTGTTAGATCGGATTGTAGTGTCTTCTCTGGGTTAGTGTAGCTCCACCTGTACAAATAATGCATTTAAATGCAAGTCAACAACAAATCTACCAATTTTTGTGGTGTGGTTTTTTTGTTTCTTTTGTGTTTTTTTTTGTTTTTTTTGGTTTTTTTTGTTTTTTTTAAATGTGTGTAGAGGAAGAGCTATTTGGCCGTTCTACCTCTCTGGAAATTGCAAAAAAGAAACTTAAGGTAATGAAGTTTTAATAAGGCCTTTCATTTCCATTCCCTTTCTGTGCTATCTAATTCCCAATTTTGTCATGAACTGAAGTGTAGAGTTAGTTAAGTAATACATACTAATAACGTATTGTTAAGGCTATGTATTTTTGTACAAGATTTCATTGTTCAGTTTCTAAAAACACCACAAAGAATATTTCTTAAAATAGGTCATGGCAATTCATTTTGGAACAGTTTTTAGAATTCCAAACACACGAGAATGTTGTAACTTCACAATTGTCTCCAAATTAAAATTCTCAGAGTTCTTTTCATTTTCCACCAGACATGAACATAAAATAAGAAAAGTTGCTTGCTTTGATCTAAAAGGATAGCACTTCTTAGTGCTCCAAACTTTCCTTACAGGTTTTGGCATAATTATTAGTGCTATTAGAAGTTAGAAACAAAGGAAGATCAAATTCATTGACTCAGGTTCAGGTTTAAGCAATATGCTAACAATCAAGAAAAAATACTAACCTGAGTACACACATGTTGTTCAATAGGTTTGTGCATGCAGCTGGACAACCAATATAGAAAATTCCACATGAATATGCATGATAAAAAATGCTTCGCCTGATGGTGAGCATTTGCAGAAGCAGAGACTTTATGTAATGCCATGCAGTGGATAAAAAATGAAGCGTTCGTGAAAAGATTCATTGGCGTTCAAGCAAGGAAAGGATACTTTGGGTGGGTCACTCCATTACAGTAAGAATCTGTCCGCTTTTTGTCCTAAGAATTTCAGATGTCTTTCTCCATGATTAAAATATAAAAGCACTGAAATATTTCTGGGTAAAAGATTAACATTTTTTCTGATAGATTTTCATAGTATGAGTTTAGATGTATTTATTATCAACCCTGCATATGACCAATGCATTTTAAAATATTTCTCAGTCTGATTTCTAGTTCTGAGATGAATTTTAGCACTATACCAGATTAAAAAATACCATTGTTTCAAGTGCCAAAATACCATGTTTATTTATTTATTTTTCTGAATCTACCTATGTATATCTCAAGAATAAGGAGAAATCAACTGCAAAAACAGGTGATAACACATGATAAGCTGTCATTACACCAAAATGATTTGCACCGGATTTTAGTATTACAGTTGTTAATCCACTTGGAGCAGTGTTTCTTATAGGATAATTCCTAAACTATTGACCTTATGCTTTTGTAGTATTTCAGGTTAGATAACCACATGTGTGAGAAGCTACATGCCACTAACACCCTTAGGATACAGCCACCGCGGCATTAACTATGAATTTTAAAAGCTACTTTGTTCTTGGTTCTGTAACTGTTTATTATCTGGTCTTGCATTCTGCAGCTTTAACAAAGTCTTGTACTCAGGGTAGCTGAGACTCAGATTTCTGTGGAAACTCTGTCCAGACTAAATTTCATAAATACCAGTGAATTAAAACCACTCAGACTGTGGGTTCCTCTTTGCATTATATGGCAATATTCCAGTCATTTTACTTAGCTTGTGACAAATACTTCCCCTAGTTTATTAGTAGTTTATTAGCTACTAAAGCTATTCTTCTCAGGCCACTGCTCTTTCTCCTGCTTTTGCCATGCCAGTATATATGTTGATGAGCGACAGGGCTTCTGTGTGCATTCCACTGAAAAGTGTGCTGTTACAGGCAGAGAGCATTTTCAGGGCTTGCACACCAGTCTGACATGGGGAAAATAAGGAATGACAGAAACTATTGTTCTAATCTGCTGTATGTTGGGGGATAAATATGTTTACCCTTGTAAAATCACCAGTATTTTTCCTACATGTGCAATTATTTTGTGCCTTTCTAAAGGTATGCACTTTCTAGAGATCTGTTGGATAGACATTAGATTTAGTCATTTTTACTGTTTTATTCTACTATTTCGCTTTCTGACTAAACAATGGTTTCATGTGTGAGTTCATATCTGTTTTATGGCTTACTGAAGACGCTTCAGCATCTATGTAGAACTAGAACTAATATAAACCCAGATGTCAGAACTGTGTAGAATTATTATTATCTAGTGTGTGGATTTATACTGGTCTGGATTTTTATTAAATCATAGGTTTATATCTTTTTCTTATGCAACTCTTCCATTGTGACCTATAATGTTTATAGAAAGAAAATGACTGTGCAAACTAAAAAGTCTTAATTATCAGTACTGAAACAGAGGTGTTACTATGGGTTCTTTTAATTCCATGGAAAAAGGCTAGTATTTTTTCGCTTGTGGTGTAAAATGCACCAAAACCCATCACTGCATTTTTGTATGATGATATAAAGCAAAGATCAAACAATGGATCATTATAAGGGCCAAATCCATCTCTTATCACTGGATCTAACTCAGCTTGCACATAATTGTACAAAAATCAATATATTAACCATAAACTATAAAAAATCCCTAAACTTAGTGCAGCATCTCTTTATTTGGTCTTATGTTGATTCTGTCTAGCTAGAAATTCCCTCACATACCCCAAAAGAAACTGCCAAAAATGTCTTTTTGAGGGTATATTATCTTCTCCAATGCTTTAACATTCTTGCAAGTTCTGATAATCATGCTAATACTTTGTCTTTTCTTAGACATTTCTTTTCTGCCCCATTAGTCTGATGTTTTCTTTGTCATGAAGAGATGTTTTTTGGCAGAAAGGAGATTAATTTTTCTTACATACATAATGACATTTTAATTGCAGTACTTTTAATGCCTCCCTTTCCTTTTTTCAAACAGATTTTTCATTCTGTTGGATATCAGATTTCAAAAAAAAATTGGAATTCTTTTCATTTCAAAGCATACTTACATTAGCATTGCTAATTAACGGATAAATTATTAGCACTAATTACTGCCACACATCTTCATATGCATGCAGGCACAAACATACAAAACTAGCAATTTAACTATTGCTGTGACTTTAGCTGTTCATAGTTCATGAATCTTACAGAATTCTTTCTGAAGGCCTAAACTTTATTTATGTATTTACATGTATATATAAACATACAAGAACACACAGACAGGCATATCTATTTGCGTTGCACAGTTATACCTGTCTTTTCTGAGCATACATTTAATCCATACAGTACCATATGTAGTCAATCAAAAATGCAAGGCCTTACCTGTACAATCGGGACTTGATTTCTTAGATCTGTTGTATTTCACTTCCACAGCACACTTTGCTCTAAGGTCTGTAATCAGCACTACAGTGAGAATACCAGGCATGACCTCTATATATATACACAATTCAGCAATAACAAGTAAATACTTGGATGCTAACTTCAGTTGCACATTTATCAAGTGATACTTCTCACAGAAAGAGATCCTTCAAGCAAACACTTATTCTGCATTGAATTGGGAGTGATCTTGATGATACACTTGGGAAAAAAAAGGAGCTTATTGTACAACACAGCAGATGAAAATACCCACAGACATTGCACGTACCACTCATTCTGTTAACCATGTAATATACATTGTCATTTTGACGTGTAGACTATTTCTCTTCCACTATCACCTCCATGTCAATCCAATTCACTCATTCTTGCCAATGATGAAATTAAAAAAAAAAAAAAAAAAGGAAACATGGAAGGATTGTTATCTTAGATCTGCATTTGCAGAACATTTTAAAGCCAGTTATATTAACCATTGGGAAGATGTTAGTCTAGATAAGGGAATCCCCACTGGTTTTCTGTCTCCCTTAGACAATGAAATTACATAGTTGGGTCTGTGCCTCTCTGTTTTGGATTGTTCTATCTTAACACACAACAGATTGAGGGCTGCCCACTATTCCTAATTAATTCAAGTTAAACTAATGAGAGAGAAAGAGCCAAGGGAGTGCCAAAAAGAGAAAAGAGATCATGAGTTGGAAGAGATTGAATTACAACTTAAAGGGGATGGAGAAAGTTAAAAAAAAAGAAAAAGAGAGGCAGTGGAGATGCAGATATAGTTGGGCTGCAAAGTAAGGGAAAAGAAGGGTGTGAGAACAGATTTGTCCTTCATTTCCAAGAAAAGGCAAAGATGTCTTGTGAAAACACCAAAGAAGTACAATCAGTCCAACACTCTGCTGAAGTTAGATTCTTGCTTCTTGTTAGGAAATACTTCAGCACCCACTGGAGAACAGCTCAGATTCCAAAATTCAGATATTGCTCTGCCATCAACAGTTTTCTCTGGCATGTACCCACAATTTATTGATGTATTTTTGTCAAGAAAATACCATATAAACTATTCATGGAAGATCTACTCTGTACTTTCTAAACCTCACAAAAAAATGCCACGGAAGTGACGGGCTTTTTTGTACCACACCAAGCAAATTAAATGTAAATTTCCTTAGGCTAGCAGTTAGAAATAGGCACACATGCACAAAGAGGAAGATAAAGTTGAATAATCCTGGTGTAAAAAAATGTGTTATTTTCTCAGTTAAGAATAGAATAACTTCTAGATTCTACATTTGTCCATAAGATTTTTCACTCTTTTACTACCCTAATTTTTTTTGTCTGTAGACATCATTATATAGCACATATTGCAACACATTTTTTGATAGACTTTCTTTGGAAGATTTCTCATGTAAAAACATGAAGCTGAATCTGTAGTGATCTTTAATACATTCAGTGCTGCCCTGATTCTGCTCTTACACTGCAGTCACCAGTAGGTTAGTTGCTGGATTTGATAGTACAACATGTAATAAAATGGCAGTGACCAACTTTAACGTAAAGCAAGTATGAAATAAGAGCTGAGTTTCAGGTGTGAGCATACTGTGCCTGATGTCATGTTTAGAGGGATATGTTTTTGCCCCAGCCCCAGGAGAAGACTCTGGCTGACAATGCCACATTTCTGTGCCTGTGGTCTCCTGTCTCCAGGGAATGGGAGCCTGGCGGATCACAGGGGGGTGTTTGCTGTGGTTTCAACTGAGGCTGTAGGCCTTGCCACAAGTGAGACTTAAACTCTTCAAACCATGTCACCACTCCAGATTCAGGCTGGACAGAAGTAAAGAGAGGTGGTAAAAGCTAGGGAAACATAGGAGAAGTGGAGGTAGAAGTGGGAAGCTGATGATGACAGGGAGAAGGGCAGGCTGGGGAGAATCACTGTGCGTCAGGTTGAAAGAAAGAAGTGCAGTGAAGAAAAATGGTGTTAGACCAAAGGAGAGCAAGGGGGAGAAGGAGTCAAACCTTCATGCTGGGGAAACGAAAGAAACGTTGACAAAGCAAAAAGTGAGCAGGTGGGTGAGACAGAAAACAGCAGGGCTGGATGAGGAGGAATTTCCATAGGTAGCATGTGGTAGAGGGAGGAAGGAGAGAAAGGAGTGCACTGGGAGAGGTAAGGGCTGGGAACATAGCCTGACCTCTGCCACCCCCAACCCAAAACCAGAAGCTTTCGCTGGACTCCATGCCTGCATGTGCCTGCACACATATATATACATGCATGCATGTACATACTTGTCTATCTCCCATGGCCAGGATTGGGGTTCATAAAAGCCCTGGCTGGTTTAACAAAAGCCAACTGGATGTGACAGGTAAGCGGGAAGAAAATAGCTGGCTTATTTTGGCTGGCTGTGGTTATTTGGGTCTAACGAGGCCAGCTCGTCGCCAGGCTCTGTGCAGATGAAATGAAGCGATGGGCTGAAGCAGGGCAAAGGAGGCGCCGTGTCCTGACAGGCCGAGGTGTGACCTGATGAATTCTAACCACCCCAGACATCTTCAGGACAGCAAGGGGAGGGATGGCAGGAGGGCAGGGTGCCAGGACACAGCCAAGACTTGGGCCCAGGGGACAAGGTGAAGAGGGAGGGCAGAAAAGGGGGCCTTGCAACACCTTGTTTTAGACAGAGCACAAAAGCAAGTTTAATCATAAGCTCAGCCAACAGGATACAGAACTTTGCAACAAGGTTGCTTTTCTTTTTTTCTTTTTCCAAGGATTTTTTTGAGACATCCATTACACAAAGGCAAAAAATAACTTCAAAAATTCTCACATCTTAATCTCATTAACAACAGAGGGGGGTATATTTGCAGGGAGAGAGGTATGCGCTGTTTGACAGGGATGCAAACATTAGCTTTCAAAATGCATTCAGCAACATAACCAAATAGCACACAGCCTGATTTCTAGGCCCTAGGTATATGAGCACCAGTATCTTAATAATCACTAAGGGACTTTGGGCATTCAAAGGTATTAGCACACATCATTGTTAAACTGTTGCATGTGTTTCTACAGTTGCAAAAATATTTCTTCTGTGGATATACTTGTATATCTGGGTCCACATGGGATAATTTACATACATACAAATGTACCTCACTTGTAAACTTCAAGGAGAAGCTGTTGACTTACACTTAAGGATAAACGATTTTAACCTGTGCCTTAGTCTAGCTGTTTATCAAAAGAAAAAAGAAAAAGGAGAATGTGAGTTTCAATTTAAAATCAAAAAATGGTATGATTATTCTGGTTACCATTAAACAGCTCTTCCCATGGGAACTACAAACTAACTGCTACTAGGGTTTAGAAGCAAGCAAAGACGTCTGGGGAAATACATATGCAGCTATAGGGCGGATGTGCTTTGCATCTCCCGCTACTGTAATTTCCTAAAAAAATAAAATAAAATAAAATAATAAAGTAAATGATTACTGGAAAGAAAAAGAAGTCTATATACTAGAGTTCATTGCCCTTAGCAAAGCAAAACTGGTAGAATATTTTGCTCTGAGCAGGGTAAATTTGGCTTTCATCTTACAGTGACATTTCAAAAATAGAAGAGTAACTCATAATAGTGGGTAGGTTTAGGCTGCTGCCTTTCACTGTGTAAATATACACTAGGGATTAGCATTTTACAGAAGCCGTATTATGGTCAACATACAGCGCTGCTGGGAGTTAAGGGGAGTCAGCTGGGTGCAGGAAGCCAAGAAGGCAACTGTTTTCCTATCTTTATAGTTAATTATCTAGAACATAACACCTCTGCGCTCATGCCAACATTGTTGCTCTTCATACTGGAAAAGAGACAAGTTAGAAATCTATGGTTCCCAATAATTATTGAGAACGCAGAGATTTTTAAAGACAAAAAAAGGAGAACAGCTGGGCCTCTATTTTTGCCAGTCTTAACTATCAGACCCTTCCGTATTGCACCCGTATGCACACATAAGCAAATGAGAAAGATCAAATTTATGAAGTTGTAAATTTGCATATCTTCCTGAAATGGGTCTTCTACAGTGTATAATGACTTTTTTCCTTTATCAAGAGAAATCTTTATCTTATTTTTATAAAGAGACTTTTATCTTATCTTTATAAAGAGACTTTAATGCACATTCATAAGTCCAGATGGATATTGTATGTCACCTAAAAAGTTGCATTCATGAGAAAACAGAAGAAAAAGGGAAAAGTGATGACACCCTGGCTAAAGTCCCAGCATACACAGGCAAAACTCTGCAGAAAACTGACATTAAATCTGTTACATATACAATTTATGCTATATATTTACACAAAGATAATGCAGACAGCCCTGTCTTACTAGACTAGACTAGAGTTTAACTCTTCTTCGACTGAGTGAAGCTGTACGGACAGCTCTAACCATGAGTATTCTGGCAGAAAAGGCTGGTAGAAATGTAGGTTTACAACTGCTGTGAGACTTTGGAAACTAGAGTGCCATAGGATTAGGCATAAAGTGTTTGATCTCTCCAGTTTTCAGGAATGTTTTATGTGTGGTATCTTCTGGGTCAAGGTCAAGAAGCACAGAGGACTGAGGATATAACGAAAAGATACAGCCCCAAATTGCACCTTGATCCAATTTGTTTACTGGAATAGCTTGCTAAAATGAGATTTAAATTAGCTTGTCCTTTTCCAAAGTGAACTAGTAATAGGAATGACTGCAGAAAAATAAATATCATCTTTTTGAGAACAAAATGTTTTCCAAAATATATAGATGAAAAAACCAAAACACTAAGTCATTCCACGTAAAAAAGAGAGAGAGGATTAAAAAAACAAAAAAAAAAAAAGAAGTGCACATTTGGTGTAATCTGATTAAAAAAAAAAATGTAAGTTCTTTTATCACACTGTGAATAAATGAGAAATTACGTTCAGATCAATGATATGTGCTGAAATCAAGTAAGTTACATGAGCTAAAAACTTTCTATCAATCACACTTATCTGTAGCATGAATTCTAATGAGTAATATAGAATTATTCATTCTTCCGCTTTATATCACATTATTATTTAAAATTTGTATGATTATCTTTAAGTTATTAAAACTGAGTTTTGAGAACAAGGGTGCAAAGTCAAGTCATTAATGTTTTCTGCATAGTACTTCTTGGACAAATCATTTCAGGGCTAGGTTTTTCTTTCAGAAGGCCACACATACTCTGAGTGCATTAAAATTATTAACAAAATTTATTCACAAAAACCCCCATCATAACAAAAATCCACTTTCAACATGTATCCTACTGAGCGGTAAGGTAAGTTCCATAGATATTGTGATTACACAGCAACTACATTGACGCTGGATTTTACATTTTACTATAAAAAGCATTGTTTTGAAACCTCTGCTTTTTGGAACTCAGTGAGTGCCTATGAGTAGGCACGTTACTGAGAATTCAGAAAGCAGGCCAAAAAATCACTGTGAGAAGCATGCACTCTCCAATTTAGTGTTTTATAACTCATGAGGCTATGCAGACAACAAATCTAAATTTTATTTTAAAAATGAAGATGGCATGGAAAACTGCATCTTCCATTTTGGGTTAATATATTTGGATCATAAAAGATTCCATTTTGCTGCCACAGATCACATTTTGTTGTCATAGAATCTTAGAACTGTAGAATACAGGGTTGGAAGGGACCTCAAGGGCTGTCTGATCCAACTTTTCTTGGCAAAGCATGATCTAGACTAGATGTCCCAGCACCCTGTCCAGCTGCATCTTAACAGCATCTAATGCTAGGGAATTCACTACTTCCCTCAGGAGATTATTCAATGGCTGTTTGTCCTCATTGTGAAAAATTTTCTCTTGTGTACCAGAATCTCTCCAGGATTAACTTGTGTCCCATGTCCCTCTCCCTTTCCATGTGAATCCCTGTAAAAACGCAGTCTCCATCTTCTTTGTAGCCACTTTTTAAATACCGGAATAAACCAAGTGTTTTTCGACAACTGTGTGCTAGCAATAATTCCCTAAAGCTGTTGCTTGGACAGTTTTTGTCAGAAAAGGTGCTTAGCACAGACATTAGGGCTCAGGCAGTTGTAAACACACCATATCAGCCAGCCACCCTAGCAATCACTTCTAGAAATTATGTACAACCTGCATAAATTATACCAGCATTTGTCTGTATTGTGATTACCCTACCCACTTGTATATGCATGGTTACCTGAATGATCCAGCATCTGGCAGCCCACCCCCAGGTTTTAGATCTGTTTGTTGTATGTAAGCCCTTTCCATATCTTTCTTTTTCTAGCCTTGGAACATGAAAAGCTCAGAAATAGTTATCAGACCTCAAAGTAGACGTATGCCTCAAGTCAATGTCATAACAACTTCAGATCAGCACAACTCAATGAATTTAGTCACATTACTTTCAAACTACTCCAGCAGTTCAACGAGGTCCAACTGTTATAACAAGAAGGGATTTACACTCTGGGCATGGTTTTTTGCTATTTGGATTGCATGGTTTTGACAGTTTGCAAATATTTTAACACCTTTTTTGTCTCCATTAGCTCCGGTGTGGATTCCTGAAAAACATTGATGTGTTGTAATATTATGCTCACAAAACCTGAATATCTCCCAGTAGATGGTAACGCACTCTGCAGAGGGGAAACAGTATGTTAACATGTGGAGAAATTGTCCTATTACCCATTACCTTTTGACTCAACCATTTGCAGATCAATGGAGAGTGAAGCACTGTTGTCACTTGTCCATCAATACTGGTCTTCATTCTGTTGTAAAATGTATTAGCAGTTGCCAATTCAAGCCAAAAAGAGCCTAGGGACTTCAGAAAAGCTCATCCTTTAAATGGTGTCTGGCATGACTGATTCTACAAGTTTGTCACTTATTATGGGCTTATTTTAGGTATTTCCATGTTGATGGCAGTGAAACAGTGTATGTCATTTTGGAGGAGATGCAATTGTGTAATACAGCATACTACCATTATTAAATATTTTTTGGGAACAAACAAGCCTCTTAAAGTGAGCTACTACATGTCTGTTGCAGCTTGGTGAGAAAGTACACATTTTATCATATGTATTCAGCATTAAAAGTACTGTTACTGTAAAAAAATCAACAAGAGTAATGGATGAGTCTTTGCCAGTTGTTGGAAAACTAATGCAGCAGACAATTTTATGGGAAATGCTTTAGTCACTGTGCTCTTTTTACAACATGTGCCCTTGCAGCTGAAAATAACAGCACCAGAGCATTCAGGAAAATGGCTAAGGTTTTACAAAGTGCCAGATACTAAAGGAGTAGAGGATGAAGACCCTGATGTGCAGCAATGTTCAGACTGCTGCAGCATATGGGAAAACAGGTTGTCTCTGAATAACAGGTTGAGCAAAAGGGCCAACAGGCTGTCTTTAAAGAGTGTGACTCCCTGGGAAGCCCAGAATACATTTGCCTGGGGAATTGGAATTGCTTGGGGAAGGTGGGATCTGTCTCTCCTTCTATCTGGAAGTGTTTGTGTTAATTACTGTCTTAAAGTTGTGCCTTGCAGTTTGCTGTTTCTGACTTCTTTATTGTTAAGAATAAAGGAATAAACTGTGAGGGATGTATTTGCACCTTGTCATGGTGAGCTTGGTTGAATTGGAGCTGACCAAGCTGTGTAAAGATTGTAAAGAATCACATGAAGATTTATCTTCTGTTTCTTCATACAAAAGAACTATGATTTGTTTTCAAGAGCTGCCTTTTTAATTCATGCTATCTTTGAAGATAGCAGTGTATCTGAATAAAAAACCCTTTTCTGTTGTTGCTTTCTTCTGTGGATGACTGCCTGTAATAAACCTGAAGAAGAGCTTCTACTGGGCAAAGAGTTTCGATTTAGCTGACTGCTTAGTTATTCTTTTGGGTGTTTTTTTGTTACCTTTATAAACCCTCATGTTTCAGTGGTATTCAGACTTTCTCAAAGACAGATGCTTTCTCAGAAAAGTTTCATTTCAGTATGACACCTCAAATCATCTGTTTTCTGCATTAAACAAACTTCTTCACTGAAAGATGTTTTGCTGCTTTTAGGGGACATGTGAACTGAATTAGTACTGACTGAGTCCCAAAGATTTTTAAACACTATATTTAGCTGACATACTTAGCTGACATAAAATGCTCTCTGATAGGCATTTTAATATGTTATTCTTCATAATAAAATTTCATTCTCAAAAGTGCTACAGGTATTCCATGATATTGCTTCACTCCTGATTGAAGTATCAACAGCAGATTTTTGGTATATACATGATTAATCCTCTGTAATTCTTGTATTATGTTTTCTCTCAAATGACATTTATAAGCTGTTAAAGCATTAAAGCAGCCTATATTTAATATAAATATATTTATCCCTAAATTCTGATAAATTAAGAGTGTCTACTGTTTAGCAAAAGTTTAAGACTTTTACTTCTTACCCATTCAATATTTCCATTTATAAAAATTTGTTGAATTCAAAACCTAACTTTCATGGCTGAATTCCCTCAAATCTGATCAAGTTACTCGAAAGATTGTAGTAGCAAATAGTCTTATATTACCAATTCATTACCATTCATATTGTACTTTGACCATTTGAAAAGCTATGAGCATGTTAGAATTTATCAGGGCAGTATTTGTAGACAGTCTCTCTTGGAATAAAGGAAAACAAAGTAATTTAGGGCTCAGTTCTCATTTAATTTATATCCATGCTTACCAAATTCAGGCTAACAGTGGAATCATTTCAATGTATAACATGTGTAATCAGGATTAAGCCCTTAGGCTTCATGGTAATGATAGTAGATGTGGTTGGAATTTTTTGCTACATTATCAAAAGTTCTTTGGTCAGATTCCTATGCATTAATAATCAGTTAAATATTTTTACCATTATCTGAGAAAATTCTTGCAGTTTACTTTTAATAGATACCATTAGCACTTTTCAGACTGAATCTGAGGTGACAACTCACTCCAATAACGACTACTTTTTTTTACAAAGGACTGTGCTCAATAGATGTAAATGTTTTTCTTGTGAGGCTAAATCTGTCTTTCCTAAAATACTTCTATTTTCCTACTACAAGTATTGTTACTTTCATTAACACTCCAGATATTCTAACAGTAGGTCAAACAAAGAAAGCTTAGTATTTTTTCTATTATTCCTGGTTACCTTTTGCTGTTGTAGAAGCAAGTCAAGTACGTAGTGGCTTCACTCCTTTTACTGTAAACCAGCAAAGACTTGTTAGCTTCTGTGTGCATTTCTAATATTGATGGCTGACAAAAGAGTTTTCAAATTGTCACTAGTCCTTGAAAAAACAAATTCAAAATAGCAAAGGAAAAAAATACTGGTTTTGTTTTAGAATTGTTAATATGAAATAGAAATAAAAACACATGCCAAAGTAGAAGTTAACTACATTTTAGCAAATTGCTTGCCATTTACACAACTTGACCAGAGATAAGTTCCCCCTTTTTTACATCCAATGGCAGGACTAAGAAGTCAATTTGCAGTCATGTAGAACACAATTTAGAATGAAGAACTATTGCAGAAAAATTAAGAATGCTTGACTTACTCTGGGTTTTAATACTGTTCTTAAAAATTGAACTATTCCAATTTCTGTACAGTAAATACTGTTTAAGCAAGGCTTGCATGTACCTTCTTTAACTAGTTAGAGATTGGAGAAGATTTGATAAAAGTTGGCTAGTGATTAATTAGGGAAATTAATTTATAACATTATTTTAATATTAAAATATAGTAAAATCATTAACAAACCCACCTACTTTAATTGACTTTGCTTGCTTCTGCTTAAATTGTTCAACAGTTGGGTTTAGTTCCTAGAAAACACATTTTTCTCCAAGTTTAAATATACTCTAAAAGTATTTATCAATTTAATGTGGAGCTTGCAGCATCACAATTCTGTTTTTTTATTTCTTCACACTACAATGCACAAACAAATCCATTATGTAATAGCTTCACAAGAAAGACAACTTTCATTTTCATATTTTGCTATTAGAATGTCTCATGCTTTCCTTCTTCAAAATTCCCTTTTATACACATTTGGGGCAATTTTATGTTAATAATACATAACTCTATTACAAGTCTTATTTAATTTTGTTAAATTTGTATACCCAAATGAGGCTTTAAGGTATCTTGTTTTCTGTTTTACCATGGGTGTGAAGTTAATCACTTTTGTGTATATTGATAATTTTTCTTCTCTATTGTGTTTTCTTGAGACCTGCATTCTTAATAAGGGATTGCATTCCAAAATATTTCTTTCTTCCTTGAAAAAACTTGTACTCTTTTTCACAGAAAAAAACCCCACAAGGTAGAAGATTCAGAATAAAAATGCATTCATTGGACTGTTGAATCTTGAAAAAGCTCTGAAACAAGTGAGTAATGCTGCTCACTGTTCACTTCCTTTTCCTATATAAACTATTTTGAGTTCTGTATAAGAATGCATGAAAGTAATCTGCTTGTTCTCACTAAGGTAATCCTGAATGCCATTTAGTTATTGTTGGTTATTTGTGGAACACTGCAGACAGGATTTGATCTATTATATACTGATCAACTTATCTAGACTCTTTTGTGTTAAATTTTAATAATTTGTGTTGATAAGTTAATAAGTTTTCTAGACTAGATTTTCATTTACAGGACCTATTTCCTTATCTCATTAGATTTCATTGTCATAGTTTCTTTTCTATTCTTTTACTAAAGTTTCTTTGTTTTTCGATATTGTTAAGTTGAAATTCATTAAGTTAACCAAGTTAGTGCAGCAAGTGGACATAAAATTATCTAATACGAACAATCTAAGGCTATAAATTCTGCTCATAAGAGGAGTGATTTCTGAATTAACACTAGTTTAATAAAAGTTTTCGAATTAATTTGAAAAGCATTGTAACCAGAGATGGCCATTCTCAGTAAAAAAACCCAAGTGGGCTGTTAAAACAAATTCTTGCATAGATTTTCAAGCATATGCTTGCATAGAAAACAAAAGTTTGCATCTTAGGTAACCAAGCAGTTTCTATAAATGCATCATTGCAATTAAATAGGTAATAAATATTTGCTATATTGAGTACAAGATTTTGAAATGCCTGGAAACCATTTGTTTGAGGAAGGTATCTGAAGACTAAAGGCCAAGCACCAATATTATATAGAGGCAAAAGGTCTTTTTTAAGAAAAAAAAAAAAAAAAAAGAGGAAAAAAGAAAAAAGAAGAAAGCCAGCAGAAAAAAATGAAAAAAAAAATGAAAAAAAGGAAAAGGAAAAAAAGGAACAAAAAGGAAAAAAAGAAAAAAAAAGGAAAAAAAGAAAAAAAAAGGAAAAAAAGAAAGAAAAAGAAAAAAATGAAAAAAAAAGAGAAAGGATTCTGCAGGCAACTTAGTTTTTCATTGAACTGTATTTCTAAATTGCCTTTGTACTAAGGCAAGTAATACATTATAGCCCATAGGCTTTCAATCTCATTAGAAAGTAAGGGTAAAATTCATTTAACCTTAAAGTCCAGATTTTCTGAATGTGTGTAAATAGAAAGGTGGCAGTGGCTTACCTGATCAAGGGCCAGGAGACAGTGACATGTAAAGATAAAGAAGACCACCTTCCTATTTCTCATGTCCACCCACCCAGCCATTGCTACAACCTGAAGAGTAAAATATTAGTTCGTTTATCTCCCTGGGCTCAGCGGAGAGAGCAGCAGGAAGGCAGGGAGGGGAGGGCTGGGCTGCTGGGCCTGGGCAGGGAGGCAGAGAGTGGCCAAGGCACAACAGATGGTGGCTGCGCCTCCTTTGACTTCCAGAGCCAGAAGCTCACACAAGGATAGGACCAGAACACAGTGCACTCGTGACCTCAGCCACATAACCAGACACTTGATACCTGCTGCAAGGACACAAAGTTAAGTCATAGAGTCTGGCAGAGCACCTGGGCAGCAGTTGTGCATGGTCAGCAGTGGTACCTACTCTGCAGTTATCTTACCTTTTGCAGCCATAGGCATGGAATGGGACAGGATCAGGCCATGGGATAGAATCATAGAATAGTTAGGGTTGGAAAAGACTTTAAGATTGTCTAGTTCCAACCCCCCTGCCATGGGCATGCTCTGGTCCTCAGCCCTTTGGGCAGAGAGATTCGCTACCACCGAAAAGGACACAGGCACAAAGTTAAGTCATGGAATCTGGGAGAGCCCTGGGCAGGACTGCCCATGGTGTGCCAGTGTGGCTGCTGTGCACTTTGTTACCCTTCTTTTTGCAGACACAGGACTGGACAGCAAATAGACAGGATCATGGAGCGCTCCTGTCCTTACACGCACAGACAGACTGACTGCATAATCAGCTTCTTTTCATTTCATTGAGAAGAATGAGGATATAGACGGTGACATTGCACAGTTGAAAATTTAACTACCTGAACTATGCAGATGCAGACAAAGCCAGGACCAGAACATAGCATGCCCACAGCCTTCTCTCTTTAGACACTCAGAGATTTCTGTAGCTTTCAATAAAGCCATTGGCCCAGGGACAAGGAAACACAGCCAAGGTCAGCCTGCACTGTGCCCTGTACTCAAGGGCACCTGTGGGCTCCTCACAGCCATGGACAAGGGGAGTTCGGCACCATTCACCCTCCCTGCATGAAACTGACCTGAAATACAATTTCCTGTTTCAGGAACATTTGTTGATACTTCTGCTTTGTGTGGTCTTTGGAGGCAAATCTCTTGGACCTTTTCCTTATTATCATACAACTACAGAATGTTTTAGGTTGGAACAGACCTTTTAGTCCAATCCCCCTGCCATGGGCAGGGGCACCTTCCATTAGACCAGGTTGCTCAAAGCCTTATTCAGCCTGGCCTTGAACACTTCCAGGGATGGGGAAGCCACAGCTTCTTTGGGCAACCCGTTCTAGTGCCTCACCACCCTCGCAGTGAAGCACTTCTTCCTAATATCTAAATGTACTTTCTTGCAGTCCCTCCTGTCTTATCACTACTTACCTTTATAAAAAGTCCCTCTCCAGATTTCTTGTAGGCCCCTTTAGGTACTTGAAGGTTGCTATAGGGACTCCCTGGAACCTTCTCTTCTCCAGGATGAGCAAGCCCAGTTATATCAGCATGTCTTCATAGGAGAGGTGCTCTAGCCTTCTGATCAGCCTCAGGCTCTCCTCTAGACTTGCTCAAGCAGATCCATGTTCTTCTTATATTGGGGGCCACAGAGCCGGATGCAGTACTGCAGATGAGGTCTCATGAGAGTGGAGTAGAGGGGAGAATCACATCCCTTGACCTGTTGGTCACACTCTTTTTAATACAGGCCAGCACGCTGTTGGCTTTCTGGGCTGCAGGCGCACACTGCTGGCTCACATTCAGTTTTTCTTCCACCAAGACCCTCAAGTCCTTCTCCACATTGCTGCTTTCAATCCACTTATTTCCCAGAGTTAATCCAGATATAAGTCCGTAGTTTTGATTATTGTTCAGAGCCCTCCCTAAAGCACAAAACTATATGGATTTCCGATGTTTCTCATTCCAGTAGAAAACACTTGCATATTTTTACAAGCTGTATAGGTCAGCAGGAGCATCAGCAGGGGAAAGAACTGTATCCTATTTCCTTTGAAATACAGCATGGCTTGACCACTTAAATCAGTTCACAAGTCAGTCTATTAGAGAATGTTTTCTAAGATAATAAAATCCTTTTATATCATTCCTGTTCTGCTAGGAAGTTTTCAGAAGTTCTAGAAGCTTTAAATTACCCAGATGGTTGTCAACTACATTTTGATTATATTCTTGCAACAGCTATGCCATATTAAAAAGTGTAGGAGGAAAGTCAACAGAAAAACTCAGCTGTAAGGACACGAGCAGAAGTGTGGCTTAACTGGCATGTCAGGCTGGTATCATGGTTTATTTCTGCCCCATAGTTCAGTGGCACAGTTAGCCTACCGTATGTAAGTATGCAGTGAGTAAGTAAAGTGTTCAAATTCCCAGACTGATTTAATTTATTATTTTATTTAGCAGCTGTGGTAGAGTCCTGCGAGACTCATAGGTCCTTCATATCAGGTATTTAAGATCACTGAGTATGGAAATTTTGTTTTGTTAATAAAAGCCTCATGTACATTGGTATTCAACATGGGGGGAAAAAAAAAAAGAAGCAACCAAAAACGTTGTGAAAGAGTAATTTTTTTTATTTTTTCTCTTTTTGTTATCCTGGAATCCCAGGAGAGATAAAGTTGAATGGGTGTTCAGTTCCTCCCTACCCTTAGCCTGTTGTTACTGAAATCTTTCATTCTGGGGTACTAAAACCTCTAGTCTCTGCAATATGCAGGTACTTCTCTTCACAGTTCCTTGCTTCAAACACATAAACACCACATAAGAAAGATGGTTCATAAAGTCCTGAAGGTTGTTTGAACTCAGGCTACCATACTTTTTATTGCCGTTAATTTAGAAGATTATTGTTTGACTGTTTAAACAGTAATTTTCTATTCAACATGGAAGACCAAAGTGGAGTGAGATTAAAGTGAAATGAGAAAACTAATATCCGCCATCAAACACGATAAAAAATAAATTGGGGATTACAAGTTATAGCTGTTTGTGCTCTTCACCATTTTTCCATTCTAAAGTGCTTCTGTCATGCTTGTCGCTGCACCTTATAGCAATGCCTCTGAATATTGTTTGCTCTAGGATTCACTAAGACAGAGAGGGAGGAAGGGGGACTGTCCAGTCACTGGCAGAAGTTCCTACACTTGTCCATCAGAGCAGCACACCTCTTATTTTTGTGCCCATGTCTTT
This sequence comes from Psittacus erithacus, assembly GCA_009867235.2. Taxonomy (NCBI): domain Eukaryota; kingdom Metazoa; phylum Chordata; class Aves; order Psittaciformes; family Psittacidae; genus Psittacus; species Psittacus erithacus. The sequence goes on from WYDI02006607.1 coordinate 92,783, forward strand.
AATATAGTTTAAAACTGTCAGTTTTTCATCATGGCAAGAACCTCACCTTTATAAGGAGCTGCAGCAGATGAGACCATGAAGGAGGCAATGAAGAGACACTGCTTCCAAGGAAAGGTTCAGTCTGGATTCTGATTTCATGGGCACCAGATTAAGCATGCTCTAGAAAACAAGCGTGACTGGAATTTTCATCAGCTACATTTTCTCATTGCTTTTAATGGTATTATTGTATTTCTAAGCTGTTGGAATACTCTTTTCTAGAAATTCAGAATGGTTATGAACTAAGTGGCAGCTATTGAAAATATTTTCTATCCTTCCTGTAGAAGTGTCAGTTTTGCTATGTATACATTGAGGTTTTGTCTGAAAGTTTTTCTTTGGTCATTCGTAGTTGCTTACTGTAGTGGTCATTATTATAACCTGTATGGGAAATGTCTAGAACCCTATTTAAGACTATGCAGACACTGCAGAACAGTAAAGCTACTTCTTTGTGTTGTTATGTGGCTTAAACACTACCTTTATTTAGAAGCAATATCTGGAAATCATGTTTTTAGCCAGATTTTCACATAAATAATACATCATGAAGTGATACTAATGCAGTGGTGGTGTGATGATTTTAACTGTAATTTAAGCTGAGGTGCTAATATAAACACAAATGAACTTTGTTCTTTCTTTGCTAAGAATTGTGTTGGGGTTTTATATAAGCATGCCTAGGAATTCCTTAATCTTCTCATAAAGCAATTTCATGTTCACAGACTGTTAATGATTTACTCATCTTGCTGGACTGTCTTCTGCATCTGCTTTTTGTTATACCACTAGCAGCTATAAAGCTTTGATTTCAACTTACAGGGTGGTACATTTCCAGGCTTAAACTTAGAATAAGGCTTGTTAGTGTTTTTTAATCTTATTTGTGTTAAATGGCTTGGTAATAACATTATTCAAATATTTTAAAATTAAAAACTCATTAAAAATTGAGAATGCCATTGTGTTAATTCATGTTGCTAAGCACAGTGGCGGATTCAGTATGAAAGTTATGTAACATCGTGATGGACCAAAAACCTTAGAGGAAATCTGTGGCAGAGTAAAGTAAATAAGAAACTGAGATAGTGAGATACATAGAAGTCAATAGAAACTAGGACTCCTGCAACACAGGCTTTTTGAACCCATTGCCAGAGATTTAAAATAATCTGTGCTTAAATGCTGAAGTTAAACATGCATTACTGCTTGACTTGATGCCATGCAACCTTGGACTCTAGTCTACAAATACCACAAAAATTGAGGGAATTTGGCAACTCTGAATGGATAATTTCAAAGGGAAAAACTCCTGCAGTATTTCTTCTCTGAGGATATTGGAATTCTCCAGGAATAATGCAAAGTAGGATATATAGAATCTGTTGTACTTTCTCTCTTTCAGAGTGGTGAGGGGTTAGGTGTGAGCAGAACGTAAGGTCAAGTAGTACTTCATTTCAGCGATCTGTGTTGCACTAACATGAGGAATAATTACAGTATGAAGACATTTGAATTAGAAGATAGGAACATCTTGGAATTCATCCACTGAGGATGCAATAGAACAGACTCCAGTGAAAGTGGGTGACACAACATACTGAGACCCTTTTACCAACATGACTGCAGAACTAGGTAAAAATCACTTACTTTCATTTCCAGCATGCATTTCCAGTACAGTGCAGTAATATTTTAAGATGCAGAATAAGCAATTAAGGAGTTACAGTTGGCAAAGTGCTGTTGAATACACAGGAATAAGTATACCACGCCTTTAGAAGCATTTGAGTCGCATTTCTAGTTTAGGGGTAGAATTTAACCTGAGGCTGAATTCCTGCTGGAGAGTTCTCCCCATGGCAGTGCACTGGCCTAATAAGGATTTTTTTTGGCAAAAGAAAGAATGCCAATCAAAATACCTTTACCAAAGCAAAATAAAGAAGAAAATCCTGCCTGGAGCCTTGACTACTGGCTTGCTGGAGTGCTTAGACTTCCATGGTCTTAATATTCAAAAACCCTGCAAAAGCCAAGTCAATATGTGGGGGCGTTGAGAAAAACTGAAAATCCTGGTCCTTGGGACTTCAGTCAAACACTTCAGTTGGTAGGCTCAGTATTTCTATTTAACTAACATGGGACGGAGAGAATTGGAGGTTTCCGACTCCTTCCTCTATTTTACCCACATTCTCTCATTCGTACTTCACAGTTTATTCTGGCTGAAGAGAGAATGGACTAATTCATGCTATATTTCTGAATGCTACAATCTGCAAAAACCTAAACCTGCTTTTGCTGTGTCATGACACTGTAAGTCAGCTATTCAGAGAAACCTTGGCCCCTGGAATCAAATGACACAGCTGAGTTTTTTATGCAGTTTCAGTTCAAACTTCTTAAAATAATGTGAAGCTGTTTTCCTTTTCTCCAGGCTATCCATGGCACAGATAGTTTCCAAGGAGGAATAAAGCCTGATACAATAGTGCTGAAAGTGTAGTTTCTTCACAATTTCACAAGGTTTTCCCCTGAAGAATGTATTGCAGGCCCCAATTGAATTTTCTGTCAGAAGCAGCTCAGCAGTTTGCTTCCCACTAGAAACCGAAAACAAGGTAGCAAGTGCAGCTGAACTCAAAGCACGTGAGAGAGCTCTTTGGTTGTGCAGTTTTACCCAAAAAGATCACTTACGGACCCATACTCCCAAAGTGAATTTACTTTAATATCAACTTCATCTGTTTTCTACTTCACCACACATTTTTCAACACAGGCTTTTTCATATGACACAGAAGTATTTATTTCCAAATATTAAACCCTTGCCTCAGAATTATTTAACCTTAAAGATAAGACTTCTCATAAAATGGTTAATCTGTCTAGTTTCTCAACATTCATAATATTTACAAAAATTGATTGCCATTCAGCCATTTCAATGAGAATCAAAAATTAGCATCTATTTGAACTGGCTGAAACATGATCATATTGCAACTGCAGCGCGTATTGAACTGCTAAAACTGCCACTCACTTCCCCAATCCTGTTCACCAAATATGCCTGCATGAGCAATGATGGGAGCCACCATCAGCAGTAGGAGTACCTCCCCTGTAACTGAAGCTCTTAGCTCTATTCAGGACAAGGTATCACTGAAGTGTTGTCCAGTGAGCAGTTCTACGTGCCTCACTTGAGGTGATGCTTTTGGCGCTCATTTTTGAGTAACAGAACAGCAAGCAGATCGCTGAGAGAAAGTAGCAGAATTTCTGGTTTGTTATGATGATCCAGCTGTTTTGAAGCTGAGATAAGGAGTTACAAGCACAAATTCTTCTTCACCTTCTGCAAACACCTTATTCTCATTTTTAGGCAGCAAACAGGAACAGGTGTGGAGCTTTTAAGATAGCCTTTTGCTGCAGGGCAAATCAATCACTACACTGATTACTAGCATTTGTCACTGTTAAGGAGTCCTTAGGTTTGTGCTGACTTTTAAGACAGATTAATCAACTCAGCTTGTTGTACAACAGGGCAGGTAATGAGGATGGATCCAGGTTTACTACCTAGGTATAGAATAAATAAATGGTTTCCATAAAAGAAGTCTTCAGAGCGGCACTTATCATGAAGGGACAGGGAGCAAAATATTGCATCAGAAAAGGATCAAGAGTTCAATTCTTGTCCTATGTTTACCAGACAAATAATGAATTTTTTGTTATGTCCTGGATCATTACCTACTTCTTAAAAAGATAAATAAAAATTCATATTTCTTCTAAATACATTTTTGTATTTTGAGAGTAAGAAAATGAAAAATGCAACCAGTTGTTCTTATTTTACTTTTTTAACCAACAAGATAAAATTTGAAAACAACAGAATACTAAATTTTTTTCCTTTCATGGGAGGCAAAACTAATAGTCTATTAAACTCAGGAAGACCAGTAGAGCAGATTATAACAGCTGCAAGGAACAAAAGGGAATGTAGCTTCAGTGCATAAAACAGCCAAGTGAAAAGTCACAGGACAAAGTAATCGTGTCTTTTCACACAGAGTAAATAGAAAAATAAAGCTCAGCTCTGAGAAAAGATAGCTGAAACAATGAAAGCCAGCGCGCTCCAAACACGTGAGGAGGTGTCAGTAGAAACTGAGTAAGTGGCCTAAACACTGCTAGAAAAATGAGATAACTAAAGCACTATTTAAGGGAGTTTTGGGGCAAAGATATTACCATGTCAGTCACATTAGTCTTGCTAGCACACGTTTCAAAAGAGGAGCTAAGAAAGAGATTCAGTATAAATTGTTGACCAAAAGAAGTAAGGGATTGTGAGCAGGAAAAGCAATTGCAATTCTAAGGGAAACAGTACATCCGTGCAGTTTTTTGTACATATGCTCAAGGAATGGCTTTGTATCAGTCCTGCTTCTGCCTTCAGGTTTTCCCCTGCTGAGTAAAATAAAAAATAATTGCTGAATCATAATGATCAATTAACTGTTCAGAGTGAAAGAAGGTCACACTTTTTCAGAGGAAAGAAATAGGAAGTGGGTTTAAAACAGATTCTCAGTAGTCAGCTAAGGAAGCTAAAGAAATAGCAACTGTGCATCAATACGAAAATTTGACTCTTAGTTACAGCACAGAGTTCCCTGACATCACCTCAGAGACTGTGAAGGGGTTTGTGTACTTGGCTTTAACTCAGTTGGTATTCCTATGAGCAGCAAATATTTTGGGACATTACGTTTTGGTCTTGTGTTTTCCATATTAATAAATGAATAAGACAATATTCAGGCAAGGAAATAAATTTATTTTATTCCTATGACACAAGATGTATTATATAGTTAAATACAAATATGACTGATTTTTTTTCTGATGGGTTACAACAATATTTTTATGTATAAATACAGTTTAAACTTGCGAAATCACACTAGTAGTTGATTGCACTTGCATAATGTGAATGATAAACACTACCAAGGTTGAATGGAAAGTACTTTTTACCTACAATACCAAAGAGTAAGTTGGATTACAATTGATCTAAAATACGTAATGCAGATTTTTATCAGCAAATTCAACAGAATTGACAGCCAGAAATACACTGAACTATTACTCAGTTCTTACTGCACAGAATTATCTCATGAACGTCATCTTTTATTATAATTAATCCAATATAATGTTACTTCCACAATTTTTACAAGAAAAAAAAAAAAGAAAATAAAATCAGTATCATGACAGTGGTTTGGGGATTTTATAATGATCTATTTTTCTTCCTGCATCAGCACAAGCAGTGCACGGGATGTGAGGTTAGCAAAGAAACAGAAATACTGATGAGAAATTATTGTAGCTGTGCTTCCCAAAGGATGAGTCATCGTTACCTTAGCAAAGAGCAAGAGAAGAGTACTATTGACTATTTACTGTCTACATCGAGGGCCAAAAAAGGAAATGTCAAAGAAAAACATGAAAGTTCACAGGGCATTTTAAAAAAAAAGGAAATAAAAGCAAAAAAAAAAAAAAAAAAAAGATCAATTGCACCTCCTTGTGGTGTCTTTGATATAGCAGGTTTTTTTCCTGAATTAAGACAATGAAGGTAGTTCTATTTGAATATACACCTAAAAATTACACAAATTAAAAAGCCCAAGTGCATCTTGTCAGAGATGTATTTTTGTTCTGTGTCTATGTACAGGATCCTGAAAATTATTGAAAAAAAATTATATTAAATAGGGCTCTATTTGCATAGGAATTGAGCTTACAGGATAGATGTTTTTTCAACACTTTGAGTGCATCAAATTAAACAGTTGAATATTGTCACCATTATATAAGATTCTGACCCAAAGGCTGGCCACATCTGTGCTGTGGCTACTATTGACCCATTTCAAGGGCAGTATGGCAGGTTCTTTTTTTTTTTCTTTCTGTTCTCTTTCTTTTTCCTGCTTTCAAAAATCTTCATTAGTAGACCTGCTGCTAGAGGATGTTTCCACTATGATGAAAGCCACAGGAGACTGTAGAGTATTTAAGGTTATATTTGGGCTGCATATGCATCTTCAAGGATCTTTAAGGATTGACTACTAAGTTTATCTTGCTCTCTTTTAGAGGTTGTATTCTATCCAGTCATGCTTTTGGTGCTGTTTCACCTTCCAAGCTATGAACAAAACAAAGATAGAACAAGACGTTTCTGGACAATTTGTTTCTTTCCAATGGGGTACAGTAACTAAGCAATATTCAGCATACTTCAACAAGTATGTGTTTTACTGGGATTGTGCCAAAACCCAACCAACTAGCCTCTCAAAGCACCTCAAACTATTAAAAAAAAAAAAAAAAAAAAAAGAGAGAGAAGGAAAGAAAGAAAAAGAAAAACTGGAGCAGCTCTAAGGTGAGATTTAACAAAGAAACAAAAAAAAACCCCAAACACCCAGAAGTTTCAGGAGCTTTGAACCTCAACTTTTATGTTGTGCAGTTGGAAGCAGCTAAAAAGGCCACAGCAGGTTTTTTCTGTGCTTCTATTCTTTGTTTGCTTATTCTACTCAGGGCTATGCCAATTATTTTGGTCTTAGACTTTTCAAGAAGATTATCTCCATTTGAGATTATGTGTGTACACAAATATATAGCGATTTTAAAATCTATAATACATTATTGGTTTGAGTTATCTCTTTAGTATCTGGGGGTTTTGGTAGAACAGGTATAATAAGGTGAAATCTATACCTCTAGCATAATTCATTAAGATTTTCTGAAATTAATTTCTGCATTTATTGACACTTTATTGTGTGAAAATGAGTTCCATGGGCTGAGAAACGAGTAAGGAACACAGAAATCTGCCCAGGCAGATTATTGTTAATTATTGTTACATGGAAAAGAAACTCAAAAATGCTGAAATACGTCCTATATTTCAGAATATCTTCTTGTTTTTCTGATACTTCATCTTATTTGTAAAACACTGCCAAATATATCCAGAAGTGTGCCAACCTTATTTGTGGTAAGACAGAGTATAAATAGCACATGTGCAATTTTACTACAGAATATCAGAGCAAATGGCTGAGTCTTCTTTTGCTTCTTCTCTATTTTGCCCTATCAAAATATTCCCTATATTTTGATATCAAGATATTCTCTATATTTGCCCTAGATCGAATGTGCATGAGGACATGAGGACATAAGGACATTGCTTATCCAGTGCTAATTGGTGAGATTGAGCACCATACCTGTCACACTGTCTGAGACTTATTTTGGATGCAATCATTCAATGGACATAACTTGGTTTTGAGCATGGTTTGGACATAAAAAATAAAGGGTTTGGAGATTGCACCTGAGACTGACAGATCTTTCTACAATCTGATCAAAATTTACTCTTACTAATTCAGCAATGTTTTTTTCCTAGAAGACTCTTCTTTATTTACAAACATCTGCACAAATGAAAACTGATGAGGGATTCAAACTGAAAGAACCCAGGATCCTCCTGTGGAGACTCATTTGCTATACAGTCATATTGGTTCTACTGAGGGGCTTTCTTGATTGTCAGTAGCAAACTAAATGGCTCTCTATATAACTGCTGATGATGGTAGTTCAGGCTTAAATACCACCATCATCAAATTTGCAATGGCTTTCGTCAAACTGAACAGCCTGAACAGCTCCAAAGTTTACCTATGCTTTAAGGAATTTCATCCTTCCCAGATTTTTCCTCAGGTGATTTTCCTGGGTTCAGCTGTAACAGTTATTTTCCCCTTTTTTAGTAGGTAGTGCAATGCTGTGTTTCGGCTTTAGTCTGAAACCATGACAGTGATGGATCAAGGTGGGCTGATGTGTCACTTCTGCTTATTTTTCAAAAGGAAAAGGGTTTTGTGCTCCGTGGAATACAAGAGTGCACTTAATTTCAAACCTAAGTGGTTAAAATGTGAAGGTTGGGCACCACCCATTCTTTTCCAATGATGTACAAAAAAAAAAAAAAACAACATGAGAGGGAGCCATAGCCTTTCTGAATGTGGGTATTACTGCATCTGGACACACACTTAAGGGGATCCCCACAAGAAGAGGCTGGAGTTTAGCTGAGCATCAAGCACATGCTGAGATCTTATGGCTTGAAAGGTAGGGTTTTTTTTGTTTGTTTTGTTTTAGACTCTCATTTCTGCCATAAAGGTAAACTACAAGCACAAGTTTCACCTGTGCACAATTTAGAATCACCTCAAGTTCAGTGCCAAGAGATTAAAATATCGGTTCAGGCAGAACTGCATTCAGACTGAAAGACTGTTTAGACGCTATAGTTTAGGTCATTTTGTCTCCGGTGTCTGTAGGCATACTAACTTCAGCTCACATATGCTGCGCATAGCTCTGTTGCTGCAATGAATCCCTGCATCTTTGTGGGTCTTTTGACATGCATATGCTTTATGCCTGTAAATTGATTTATTAAGCATTTGGGCTAGGGATTCTTGAAAATCCGTATTATTTTAAACATAGAGTGTTTTCATGTTTGCTGTGAAGAAAAATTTAACATGGTTCATTTGTCTGGAATTATTTTTGTGAGGCAGTATGTTGGTTAGACATGAAGCCAGTCGAGGTGAAGGCTGAACGTGGCTCTCGCAACTGAGGTGACACTTCAGTTAAATACTTTAAGTAAAGGGAGATAAAATTCCCGTGGTTTTGCATATGAAAATTTCCGTAGCTCAGTTGAAGTTTTCCTTCAGTAAGGTGGCAATGAGTTTTTCTAAAGAAAGGTTTAACAGCTTTCTGCAGCAATGTTTACAATCATAGAATGGTTAGGGCTGGAAAGGACAGGAAGATCACCTATTTCCAGCCCCCTTGCCATGGACACGGATGCCTCACATTAGACGATGCAGCAGAGGGCTCTGTCCAGCCTGGCTTTGAACACTGCCAGGGACAGTGCATTTACCCCTTCTTTGGGCAACCTGCTCCAGTGCCTCACCAGCCTCACAGCAAAGAATGTCTTCCTTATATTTATCCCAAACATCCTCTGTTTTAGTTTGAAGGCCAGAAATTCACGTTGACAAATGAGAAGACGGTTTCTACTGCCAGTGACATAGTTAGGGCCAGTATGCTTTTATTTCAGAAAGGTATGGTTTTCTTTAGTGCTTTGTCAATTATTCGTGTCTTCAATTTCTTTCCCTCTTCCTGCTGCTTGCTGTTTGAAAGCATGAGAACGCATAGTGAGAGTAGTTTAATATTGTGCATATTCCAGTACCCTTCAATAAAGAGCAAATATTAAACAGAAAAGAAATATCAAGAAGCTGCTATAATATGTCATTACCAGACCTATTCTTTTACAGCTAGCACTGATGACAATTAATTCTTTTAAATACTTCCTACCCTTAAGAATAAATCAAAACTCATTTAAGGCAGATGGAAAAGGCAGAAAAAACAGTGAATGGGTTGAAGGAATAGCAATCTCGGGACTATGGGGAGATTGTAAAACAAGAAAAATATTTCAGGTCAAGAAAAGCTGTTCTTCTGAGGGTATTGATATTTTTATTGTCAATTTTAATTTTGTAAAGTTCGTGTACTTGTTGGAATATCTCCAAAGCTGCTAAAAGCTAACAAAAAGTTGTTAGCTTTTCTACATATGGAATGCATCTTTTTTCTGATTAAGAAAGCAATAATCACCTTAAGCAAATTCAGAGGGACATAGAATACCAAGCACTACCTTGTCCCTTGCTTGTCCCCTAGTTTGTGCAACATGTAGTATAATAGCTATAGTGGAAAAAATCAACATGTTTTGTCTGCAGGCTGTAAGAAGCATGAAGTTCTAAATATTTGGATCTGATTATACAGCTCAGAGAAGGTGTTCTGATTTGGCTAAACAGAGCTTTCACCTATTAACTTTCTGACACAGAATGAGGTTAAGAGTACCACAGCATCTGCTCCTGCAGTCTGTAGACATTTTCCTGCAAAGCACTGCTTACCAGCTTCAAAAAGTGCAACTTTTCAACATCACTGTACAATGAAGGAAAGCTAAAGGTGCACGGTGCAATTGGGAATATCTGGGACCACAGAGAGACAGATGGTCCTGAGGAAATAACACCACAGAACAAAAAACAATATGTTTCATAAAAAATGGATATGGATTCTTGTTTAACTACTGTTTAGCTTTTGTTTTAAATCTCAACAGGTACAAATTTTGTGTGAGAGTGCATTATGATCCAAGCCAAATTCTTTCTTGAAGTTCAGTCTATATGGCCAGTATTCAGTCTGAAGCCATTTACACTTAGAAAGTGGGCAAAAAGCCCTGAATAGTACAGAGCGCCTTAAATGCACTAACCTTCTTACAATCCTAAGAACATCATAAGCTTGTAGCTCTCACCCACAGCAATGAGAATTTCATCTGAATTTTAGAACAGAACACATGTTATCTGAAAATTACACATAACAAAACCTTTTGAAATGCTGGCAGAAGGGTCGCTCAGGTCCCTGCATCCCTATTACGTTGTTAGGTCTCAAACTCCTGAGTTTACTTCCCAATAACTGTCATATTCAATCAAAATTAAACACATTCTAGGAGACATTAATTCATGTTTTTTTGATCTGAGGAAAGAGAAAGGTTGAAGCAGCACTTAGGACGTTCGGATCTTTGTTACATAGATATCAATGACATAACTCCCATCTGTACTATTGAAAGTGCAATTACTCATGTGAATGATTGTTTCTATGAGATTTTCTCTAATTTGCAGCTCAAGAAAGTTCAGGGAGGGAATTTTCATTACCTTAACCATTAAAGGTTTAACCTTGCACTGTTCTGGATCTGATTTTAACCTCTCTCCACTTAAAAAAGAATTATCTTTAAAAGAAATTTTGAATTTAAAGACCTGCAATCAATTGTATGTTTCAGCTTTTGAAAGATACAGTAAAGTACAAGACAATTAAATTATGGCAATCCACACAAAAAAACACCTGGCAAAATTTGCTCTAAAAATGGATTGAAGTGGTGCTGTGTTTTATTATTAGCAAACACTCTTTTAAAGAATGTGTGCAGTTTGATTCTTTAGTAAGTTGGTAATATTATGTATCACGGTATTGATAGCTTAAGATGTTAAGAAATGGTAAAATAAAAATGTTGAGCCCATTTTAGTGCTACTTGATGGAAGCTGCAGAAGTCTATTGTAATAGTATAATTCATTCCTGAATATCTGATATAAGCTTTGTTTTAAACTTTTCTTGACTTTTGAATACATTTCTCATTACTAATTCATGAAATTACAATTATTACAAAATGCAAAGGAGGCATTACAGTCAGTTTTAGCATTATACAGAAAGATAAATTTAATAAATTTACTATATTCTTGCCATCATATTTTTAAAAATAGCTTCCATTTTTCCATATAATATCAATATCTATTTTTAAAAAAGAACCCATGCAATCATAGTCCTCTAAGATCAAGTATAATTTTGCAAAACAAAGAATATTAAAAATAGCAGCTTCATTAAATTATATCATCATAAATCAAGCATAATTACTTTCATTTGGTCTCTTTGTACTATAAAACACAGTTAAAAAATAAAATTCCCTTTTAACATATACCCTATTATACTGTTTCTATGTATTTCAGTACATATTATTTATTCATTATTATTTATTTATATCATTTATTATGGTAATTAAAATGACATTTGAATGCAAAAAAATATTGAAGATATTGTTTGAGAACTAACTTTACAATTTGCTTTCAATCAAGATACATTGTTGTCTTTCACTGAAATATGATGTTTAATGCCATTCTAATTAATCAAAATCATAAATACGTTTATACGTGGTGCGGCATAGAAAGTGCTTACATAAGAGTTCTGTCTTTCTGCATCATGATGAATTTAGCCAAATTATTTGCACAAAAAAAAAAACCCATAGAAACAGGTTTTGCTTGCAACCCCTGAGTTTTTCTTCGGACTTCTTTGAAATGAAACCTGAACACTCTAATTTCAGTCACATTAAGAACATTAATTTCAGTATATTTTGGCCCAATGTTTTACAGAGACAACGTATCTTTGCAAATCTCTGATTCAGTGAGAAACAACAGGCTTTTAACCTTTGTATCAAATGACCTTTTTCTTTTTTAGATCCACTTCTAGTTCAGTTTTATAATTTAAGGACAATTTGATTAAGGTAGCATCATAGAGAATGCTGTATTTTCTCCTGATATTTCCCTGGTTTCTTTTTACACAGTACATAGGAGCTCACTTTCGGTAGCATAAATTGCAGTCATAAGCAGAAAAATTAAAATAATCTGAATTCTTAACTTTGTTGTTGAGTGATCACACAGAAGATTGTCAAGCCTCCCGTTTAGAACTTGCCAGTGGCCTGTCTCTGGACTTTGGTAAAATAAGATCATGTAAACAGAAGAAAAATGAGGAACAAAATGCATATCCTACAGATGACACTGAGGATGTGGACAAATGCTTTGGCTTTATTATATTAGAATACAGCAGAAAGGATACAACAAAAAAAAGTAGCTTCATTTGATGAAGCTGTGGATCTAGGAGAGGCAATCAAAGATATGTAAAATGACAGAAAGATACTAAAAGCCAGTAAAAAAAATGCAGTTGTCACAGTAAGAGGCCTCTTGTTTCCCTGGCATTGCCTGCAAATTGTAGAACTGAGGTATGCCATCTCTTGAAGTACCTAAGCAAGCAGTTTCACAAAGAATGTTCTGTTCATCATGTGGAGGACTTATTTGCATTCTGATCACAGCTTATAGGACCGGAAAATGGTCCTCAGCAATTGCGAATTGTCTGAAGCCAACTTCAAATTATTGGGTTAAATTTTGTGTTTGGTGAGTTAAAGCTGAATCATTGTGCCAAAGCTGCAGATGTGGCTTTTGCCAAAGGGTTGCTAAAATGGAGAAACAAATCAGTAAAACACCTAGTGGAAATGAAAGGGAGTAAATAACAGAAACTTGGTTAGCATAGAGAAGGCAAAGATCTGAGACACCGAAATAATGAGTCTGAGACAGAGGAGGTATTGGTGGGAGCAGAAGGTTCTAATGGGCTCAGTTCAAAGGCATTGCACAGATTTAATCTAAAGGCTGGGAGGGTGCACCTCTGATATTGCACTTGAATATCTAACAAAAAAATTACAAAAGTAGTCATACTGTAATCTCTTGGGAAGCAGTAATCCTGGCTGCGCTGAAGTAACAGAGACCTCTGAGTCTGCCCCATTATCTAGATACTGTTCACTTGGGGATCAAGGTCATACTCTGATTTCAGCCCATGGCCATGCTGCCTACACTGCTGTCACACTGAGCTGCTAGCACCAAGAGAGCTAGCACAGACAAAGCTGAGCTTTGCCCCAAATGTGGTAGAGATGCAACTATTTGCTCTGTTTATTAAGTCTAAGACTGGGGATGCTAAAGTAGCCAGAGTCTGCATCATCAGGACAATCACTGCTCATGGCCACAAACTAAGGAAAAAATTCCCACTCATTTCAGGATTATATTTGTAATAAAGAAAAGACAATACAGCATTTGGGCAAACTGATACATCTAATAATTTTCAGTTATGCTCCTGCATCTACAGCTACCATTATGGGAGTAGATAAAGAAATAGTAGTGTATGTATAAAGCACTGTATGACACTACTAAGAACCATAGCTTGTGAAACAGTTCCTCTTACTGTGACTTGGATTTAATGGGAGGTAATAGATTTGGCTGTGCTTAATGAAACAAGGGGACTATGGTTCCTCATTTAACAGCAATTTTCAATTTTCAATATTTTGATACTCAGTATTTATTCACCATTTCAATATTTATTTCATCTCATAGCTGAGTAACAATTATTTATCTCTTTTTCTATTTTAAAAATACATATTAACTGATGTATTCATCTTAGAACAGCCCACAAAGAGCAAAAAGGTCTAGCATAGTAAAAAAATTCTTTCATGTGAGCAGAAATAAAGAAGACTGGGACTAGGTTATGTAGATTTTATATTACTAAGAACAACTAGTACTGTTGCTATAATTTTGTGTATGAAATTTGTGTCATATGATTAAATGAAAAAGAATGCATTTAAATAATTTTTATATATTAGTCTTACCCTGATCAGTTTTTTGAAATTAGCAAGTTCACTGTAAGAAAAGAAAAAAAAAAAAAAAAAGAAACAGCAATTATCAGAATAGTATTCTTCATTACTTACAGAAGAATATAAATGTCTACTATGCATTAAGCAACATATTTCTGTAAATTAGCCGACGAAGTAAAAATCATCATTAGTAGACAAAAATGAAAAAAAAAATTATATTAAAAAAAAGTGAAGAAATTAATACAGGAAAAAAGCAAAATAAAAAGGAGAAAAATGAGAAAAAAAAGTAGGTACTGCAAAGAGAAATATTTTCTGCTAGGCTCTGAGTGTAGTTTCCCCAGGGATACCAGTTTCAGCACCAACTGAAGGATTAAATGCAAAGCAGATTTCAAACCTCTTTATTCCTGTTTACAGTAAAATATTTTGCAGTCTGTCAGAGAAGTTTAAAACCTCACTAGCATTTTAATAGGATGAAAAAATCTTATTTATTAAAAATAGGTAACTCGGTTAAGTCAATCTTAACCTTTTACAATGAGCAAGAAATCAGCATATTTATTTCTGATCACACAGCAAACAACATGTGCAGCATGTGACAAGCCTTAACTGAGGAACTGCAAAATAAGGACAACTTTCTCCTTAATTATTAGGCAAATTGAACAGAATAAAACTTGAGTCCAGGCAATTTGTTAAAAACAAGCACTATCTAAATTTATGGTCACTAAAATATTTAAGTAGATAAATATGAAAATCGGGCTCATAACCAGACAAATTAGACTGCATGGTAATTATCTGTGGTCCTAAGTAGGCCTTTAGCCAGCAGCTACTTCTCTGCAACCTCCAAATAAAAAAATAAAAAAAAAAAGTGACCTACTTTATTGTCAAATAAATTAGACATCAACAGTAAACTTCTATTTAGAGGCTGCCTTTTCTACAAAGAAGGAAGCTACTTCTGTACTTTCAGATGATATCTATGACATGCATTTTTGTTTCTGGTGATGAACCAGGTAGCATTACTGTTGGGCTGTCTAATTGTTGAAAAGGTAAAGACTTTCATGTGAACTGCAAAACCAAAAGCTGGATTAAAAGATAAAGGGAAGCCAGTACTGAAAAGGAAGTCCCATTTATTTTCTTGCACCAGGGTGAGGCCCAGTAGGAAACCTGTTTCAGTAAAAAGCATCCAAGTGAAGGCATGTGTTTCCATGAAAGATGGTGACTATTTCCACTCAGGTGAATTTTAGTTTAGGTATGGTGACATAAATTTATCTGGGAGATGAACAGTTCTGCCACCAGCCAAAGGCTTGATTTCTGTTCAATGTGAGAAGGGACAAACTGTGTCAGAAATTAGCCTTTAATGTTTTAAAAATCATAAATGAATGTCCACACTGCTAGACAGATGGATAGCTGCATAACAGTTCAAAAATTTCCTTTGACTTAGAGCTCTGGCTTGTTACATGACTTCCATACTTTAAAGCTGTTTTTAAACCTGCCCTTAACTATATTATCAGCAAATGCATAATAATTTTAAGTGCAGCAGAAAATCAATTTGTTGTCTGTGTACATATTCTACATATAGTTTGTAAAAAATTTTTACAAATATTTTTTTACTCTCCCTGTGGTGGACTGGCAGTGGTACAGTCTTGTCTAGTGCTTGGACTTACTGGCAATGGTGCTGTGTCCTGAAATGACATTTTCATCACTATATACTCAGAGTCACCCTCTTCTCTACCCACTCTCGTTGTTTTTCTCTTTGGCATTATAGTCATAATGCATCTACACTTTAGTGACATGTCCTTGTTCCTTTTCTCTTGAATTCTTTTCCAATGTTCTTCTTTCTTCTTAGAAAAGTGGACTGACAGCTGAATTGAAACAGGCCATAAATACATTAATAGCAGTTGGGAAAAGGCACTGTGTCCCCAGCAGTACATATTTACAATACACTTATCAGTTTGTTTGTATAAAAGCACTGTTATAGGTATGCTTCATTTGTAAAGAATGTTCTTTCTGGATAAGTAATGCAAATCTAGAAGAAGCACATAAAGAACAGACATGCAAATAAAAAGTTAAGGTTGTGTATGCTACCTTCTGAATGTTAGGTCATGTCAGTGCTGGAATAGAATTTGCTTTCAGCTTAGCAGGCAGTAACATTAGGGACTTGTCTCAGTTGACTAGTGCAAATAAGCCACTCATAGCTCTAGGTACTTATTTTTGGCAGCTGAATAAAACCCTCTACCGTAAGAGTGTATATTTGCTGTCTAATTTGCAGTGTGCTTTTTCTTCTGGGAACTTGATATTATCGTCTTCACCCAGTATTTGTTAGACAAGTGGCTGTCTACAACAACAACTGTCATCTTGACTTTCATTTGTTCTTTGATTGACTAGAACTACAGTTTCAAAGTTAATATTTTTAAGTTTTTTACCGTATCTATGATTTCTTCAATTTTATTTTTTGTCATGGGAAAAAAAGAAGAGGTTGAGAAGTTAAAAAAATTATTATGGTTCAGGAGACAGCACTTCAAAAAAACCCCAGAATAACATTTTGAATTGGGACAGAATGGAGTTAAAAGTTTTGTTTGTCTGTTTTATTTGTGGTTTTTTGTTCATTTGTTTGCTTAAAGGGATAAAATTTTCAAAACTCTTTAATGCTTGCATAAGTGTTCTGCTATTTGGTGAGCCAAGGGCTTTTAATTCTTACAATTCATTTTACACTCCAGAGATACCACAGAAAGTGCTTTTCTGCTTCCAGCTTTCTCCAATATTCCTCTCTAAAACTGGGACCTTGTTCCAGTGTTTGTGTCCCTCTTGCTGGTCGTCCTTCAATAAATCTTAAAAAAGCAAAACCAAACCAAACCAATAAAAATGCAACCTGTGTTATAATTAATAATTATCAACAAAGATATTTTTACAGTTTGGGTGCATTTTTTACCAGTGCAGAATTTTTATACATTAACTTGACTGGCATGACAGTCTCTGTGTTAAAGTCTAGGTAGGGAGATAATGATTTCAGGCTATTTTGGGTCTATTCACTTTAAGATCCAACAGCAATATGATAAATGCATTGCTACACTTCAGGTTTTGTTGCATCACTGAAGTATGTGTTTGGGTCCCTTTCAGCGGAAAAAAAAAATCAAACAGTTATTTATTTCTGTTATTTACTCTGATGTAAATGAAAATGAGATGATAATTCATTTGAAACCTACTACTAGACAGGAAATCTGTGCATCCCAAATCATTAGAGATATATTATGGTGCCGGAGTACATTCGAAGAGGAGCAACAAAGCTGGTGAAAGGTCTAGAGCACAAGTCTTCTGCGTGGTAGCTGGGGCAACAGTGCTTGTTTAGCCTATAGAAAAGGAGGTGAGACATTCTCACTCTACAATTACCAGAAAAGGATGTTGTAGTGAGGTGGGTGTTGGTCTCTTCTCCCAAGTAACAAGCTACAGGAAAACAGAAAAAGCCCTCAAGTTGTGCCAGGGAAGGTCTAGATTGGATATTAGAAAAATTTCTTCACCAAAAGCGTAGTGAGGCATTGGAACTGGCTGCACAGAGAAGTGGTAGAGTGACCATTCTTAGAGGTATTTAAAGGACTTGTACAGGTGATGCTTAGGGATATGGTTTAGTAGTGGACTTGGCAGTGTTAGGTTAAAGATTGGACTTGACGATCCCAAAGATCTTTTCCAACCTAAATGGTTCTATGATAATAATACATACCTTTGTAACAGGCATTAAGGGCCATCAAGGTGCGTAAAAAGATTTGTGTGTAAATAGTAAAATGGAGATACAGATGTAAAAACAAAATATATGAATCCTTCATACATAGAAAGCTGTGACCATATTATTCACTAGCTAGCAAAGTTATGTTATTCTTTAATGTCAATGTGTTTAGGGGCTACAGGTATATAACTGCAGATCTCTATGCAATTCCCACTGAGATTTGCTCTCTGGAAAAAAGTGCACATACAGGCATCACAGGATATAATCCAGAGCAAATCTCATATCCCTTAAGGATAGTGTCATGGGTTCAGCAGTAGCAGTCATTTTTTCTCCTTCTTAGTGGCTGGTGCAGCACTGTGTTTCTAACTTTCA
>WYDI02006608.1:0-21030 GCA_009867235.2 Psittacus erithacus
ATCCCTGAGGGACACCACTCGTTACTGGTCTCCAGCTGGACATTGAGCCATTGACCACAACTCTTTGTGTGCGGTCATCCAGCCAGTTCTTTATCTTGGATTCTGTGTGAGTTTGATTGCTTACAGGCTCTGATTTGAGGGGTCTTTCTTCTTAGTGAATCCCAGTGAGTCCAAACTGAATACCAACAGTTTTGAGCCACTGAACAGAAATTGTGCATCAGCTGTTTGGAAGCCAGAATTTAACTTGACATTCTTAGCAGTCACATCATAGTACTTTGCCCCTTGGTAGCCTTTCTGCTTTTTAAGGGCATTTTATAACTATGCATATTTATTTTATATGTATGTATATAAAGGGGAAGGGGTTTAGGGTAGTTTAATTTCAATATTACGCCTTGAAAATTAACGAAAGACTACTTGTCATAAATATTACCTCCTCAGATTGGACACAGCACTCTAATGAGTGCAGGTGATGGGAACAGAGTTAAGAGAGTGAGCCCTTTCTCTCTCTGCTCATAGGTTCAGTACTGGGCAGGATAGGACAAGCTCCTAAGATGAAGACTGACTCTTCCTCCTCTCTAAATTGCTGACACACCTCTTACCTCAACATTGTATGGGAGAAGGACAGGCATGTCTGAAAGCCTGAAGACTTTCAGTTAACAGACTTGCATCTGTTAATACCTCTAGACTCTTAAATTTCCAAAATGAGACTGAATAGTTTTTCGCTCTTTTTTGTCAATCTGTCTGTTCCTAAAGTAAGTGTAAATGATAGAAACACACAGAAGTGCCTTCGCATTGCATAAAAAGGCTGAAAATGTAAATGCAGATTCAGAATTGGACTATTCTGCTATTTCTATGTACTACTTTTTTTTTTCTTAGCAATTTTATTATTTTCAATTGCCCTTTGCATTTACTTTCTTATTTTTATTTTTTTCATACACTTTTATGGCCATTCAGAGATGTTAGGGCTTCTTGATAGGTTAGTGATAGAAGTATTCCCTTTATGCTCTTACAGACTGTTTCTTCAACACATTTTCCTTTCTCTCTCTCTCTGTTTTTCTTGAGCATTGTGAAACTATCTCGTGTTCTTAATTTCTTCCTCTTCCCCTATTTACACCATGTCTATTTTTATGAGAGTGAGTATTAAACCAGAAACAGTGTTTAAAGCTATCACTGCTTTGGTTTCCAGCTCTGTATAACTTCAGAAGAAGCCAACATATCCTGGTTGGGAAATAGGTGTAAAGAGCTGCCAAGAAAAAACATTTGCATTAATTTTCATGGAAAACACCCATCAGTTTCAGACAGCTCTTAAGAAGTGCAAATGCTCTGGTACAAATTGAGTATGAGCACCAGTATACAAGCATCTCACAGGGGTGTACGAACAAGGATGTGGCTTGTAGGATAGATGAAGTAATCCTTCCATTCTGTGCAGCATTGGTGAGAACTCAGCAGGGAAACTGTCTAGTGTTAGCGCAGCATTTTGAGGAGAAGTTGGGTCACTGGAGAAAATCCTGAAGAAAGTAATGGAAATGATGAGAAGGAAAAGAAACAATCTGTAAGGAAAGATTGCAGGAGGTTGTTTAGAGAAGAAGAGAATGATAACAATCTTAAAATATATCAAAGGCAGCATCAGAGCAGAAAGAAGTGTTTGTTTCCTTATGTCCACAGAGAGCAGGACAACAAGGAATGGTCTTCAGCTGCAGCAAAGGAAGTATAGGATGAACATCGCAAGAAAGATTCGATGGGAGGAATAGTGGTCTCAGTAATGAAGCAGTGGAACAGGTTGCCAAGGTGATGAAGGAGTTTATCTAATAGGAAGCTTTTTAAATCAGGTTAAGTATGCATTTTTCAGGTATTACCAAGGCATAACTGACCTGCCTTAGGACAGGTGCATGGTCTAGACAGACCCTTGAAATATAATCCCAGAAACAAGTGTATGTCATTCTGTTCCTTGAAGAAGAATCAATTTCATTAGACAAATTCAGGTAGTTGATTTACAAATGTTAATGTCTGTAATAGTAATTATGTCATCAGATAACCTTGGTTTTTTTCTTCTACCTTTACAGAGTTTAGGAGTGGAGACTGTACGACCTCCATCCCCCAAAGTGTCCAGCAATGAATTTAGCTTTACAGTTGGTTTTAAAGATTTAAATGGTAAGTAGCCGAATGGACTTTCACGCTTTTTATGCTTATTTAAAATGCCTCACAGCAACAAAGGAGAAGAAAAACTCCAAATATCCTTAATTAAAAACAAAACAAAAGTGTTCTGCTGTATGGGGAGGTATATTTGTGTCTCTCAATTTAGGAAACTTTGAAGGGGCCAATTCTTTTTAAAGGAACATTGCTCAGTCTTATATAGGAGTCAGACTTGAAAATGAGTGCAGAGGAAAACAAAGATGAGAAGTCCCCCAAATAACTTTCTGAAATGCAACCTTAAGATTTAACTTAATAGAAAATGAAGTTCCTCACTGTGAGGTTATTGCTGCATAAGCTTTTTTGTCTAATGGAAGTATCAGCTTCAACTGCTTCCACTTTACATTGCTTTTTCTCATTCTAGTTTGTACTGTTGCTTTTGCATGTACAGCTGCTTGCTGGGGCTGTGTGGCAAAACAAATAAGGGAATTTGTTCAAGTTTAAAGAAAGAATGCTCCCTTTGGCTTTGTTTGGTGGTGGGTGGTTTGTTTATTTTTTGTTTGGTTTGGTTTCTGTTTGTGTTCGTTTTTCTTTCTTTTTGCTGGGAGCTGGTTGTCTGCATTTGCATTTGCCTGAGCTGGCTTAAACCTGCGTTCTTGTCTCAGAATCAGTTCACTCTTAATCTACCTAATGTCTCCACCAGCAAAGTGAGAAGAGGCATGTAACTAGAGAGTCAAAGTGGAAGAGGCATGTAACTAGAGAGCCAACTTTCCCACTAAAAAGAAAAGCTTATAAAAATACTCTATTAGTATAACAGGTAAACCGAGACAGTCTGGTGGTATATTCATACTTAGTCTGATGAATGACATATTCTTTGTTGGACTATATCAGCATTTTTTGTTACCTTGTTCAGCATTCTCCATCCCTTTCCAGAATCCCATTTAAAGCTTTCCCAGTTTGTGATAATTCTTTTTAATTGGATTCTTCAAAGAGACTTAAATTACTTGATCTCTTGGTTAAAGAACCATTCTCTTTTAGAAAGCTGAATCATCCTACAGGGTGTTATTCCATATTTCTTATACTATGGCTGGTTCAAACAACCAAAAAAGAAATTACATATGAAGTTCCAATATAAGATTTTATCTTGTAGCCTGACATTGTAGAAGACAGAAAGCAAAAGTTATAGTGTTTATATTTGGTTGATAAGATGCTTTTGAAAAGAGACTGTCTTGTTTGTTCTTTGCTTAAAGGATCCTCATAACCCTGAGTATCACATGAGGTATGTCGCAAATGTTGATCACACAATTACTGATGGGCTACAAATGACACTGCACAATTTCTCGTGTCTTACAATCCTCTGATTCTGCTTCATGTTAATTTTAGAGTGGTAGAATAGCAGTAATACATGAAGATATTCTTGATCTAGTCCTCAGTTACAGGGTTTATTTTGTGCTATACCAAAACTTGCTAAGCATTTGTGTATGTACTTATCATAAGTAGATAGCTTAATGGCAGCTAGTGGAATTTCTTGAATCCGTATCACCAAGCATGTACCCAGAAATCTTGCTGGATCAGGGCCAGGTTTTGTAATGTCATAAGAGCCAGAGGCTGTATCACTGAAAGTGAAGTTTCCTGTCCTGTTTAATTTGTATTTATAGAGTTCCTTGTACTCTGAACTTTAGTGTGACCAGATTAATGGCTATTTTTAAAACACATTTATTTCTTGAACCCATTTAAAATGTGTTTCCTTTCCCATAACCCTTATATCTTACAGTAACCATGCCTTCTGCAATTTAATCTCCAGTGAAATGGAAACATAGTGGTTTGCATTGCATTCACTCTGACACATTTTGTGGTTTTCTTTACAGAATCCCTAAATGCCCTAGAGGACAAAGACCTGGATGCCTTAATGGCTGATCTTGTAGCAGACATAAATGATGTTGAACAGAGAACTTTACAAGCCCAGAAAATTTCTGGCAGCCAGCAGAGTACACTCACTCAGCCTTCAATAGGTTTGGATAGTGATATTTATTCTAAATTAAGTCCCATTACTGGACAATTTGGGGATGACTTGCCCCCTCCACCTCCAGACCCTGATTTAGACCTTCCACCACCACCACCACCACCTCCTGCTGAGCCACTCACCCAGGTAAGCCTGTTCTGAGGATTCACGAGTTCTTTTAATTTTGCAGGTGGTATTTGGCATTGGAACTGCAGGGCATATCCCAGCTAGAAACACTGAAGCTAGCGAAGCCAAATTCTTAGGTCATGTAACAAGGGGCAGGACATTAGGAAAACCTTTTCCTTTTCAGGCAGTGCTGTAGCACTGGAACAGGTGACCTGGAGAGATCACGAATTCTCTTTCCCTGGAGGTTTTCCCAACTTTGCCAGGTAAAATCATGGCTGACCTGATCTAATATTTGCGTCTGTCCTTCTTTGGGTAGGGAGCCATACTACAGACCTCCAGATCTCTCTTCCAGCTGCCACTTCCATGATGCTGTGATCTAAAGCTCACTGAAATGAACAGTGCTGTGCAGTTCTTTCCTTTGAGTCTTGTGCTGAACTAATTTGCAATTATCTGGCATCCTTCATTACCTGAGGTCAAATGAGATTTCAGAGTGAAAAGGGATATACCTTCTAAACACAACTGGAATTCTATATGCAAAAGCATAGCTAAAAATCACTTCTGTCTCCCTCAGTTAAAGTGTTCCTCTGAGACTGTGTGCTGAGTTAACTCTCTAGCATTGTTTTCTTGTTTCTTTCCAGATGCAGGGAGAGGGCAGAAAAGGATGGGAACAGGAGGTAGAGGCATTAGGAAAAGCATTGCAAGCAGGTCAAGGGAGGTAGTTCTCCCTCTCCACTCAACTCCTGTGAGGCCTCACCTGGAGTGCTGTGACCAGTTCTGGGCTCACCAGTACAAGAGCTGTAAAGAGCTCCTGGAGTCCAGCAAGAGGCTACTAGAATGATTAAGGGTCTGGAGCATCTCGTATGAGGAAAGGCTGAGGGAGCTGGGTCTGTGCAGCCCAGAGAAGAGAAGGCTCAGGGGAAATCTTATCAATGTGTATAAATATCTGAAGGGAGGGTGTCAAGAGGATGGGGCCAGGCTCTTCTCGGTGGTGCCAGGTGATAGGACAAGTCAATGAGCATAAACTGAAACACAGGAAGTTCCACCTGAACATGGGGAAGAACTTCTTTACTGTGAGGGTGGCTGAGCAGTGGAATAGCTTGCTCAGGGAGGTGGTGTGCTTTAAGTGGCTCTGCTTGAGCAAGAAGGTTCATCTAGATGACCTCTGGTACTCCCTTCCAACCTCAACCATTCTGTGATTCTAAGGAATCTGTTTGCAGTAGCAGATTTCCTCATCAAGACACTGATTCTGCTTTCTCCCACAGCACTTGCCTCATTTTCTGGTACAGATTGTATTCAAATACTGATGGCATACCCATTGTGTGGCTTACTGTCCACAAAATTGCCTATAGGGTAGTTACACAAATTGCAGCATGAATGATGGAGGTAATAACCATTTTAAATTAATATGGACAGAAATGATTTCAAATTGGCATTTACTGTCTTGGTTAGTATTTGTTTTGACATGACATTCCTGCTCAGTCAAATGAAATGCGTCTAACAATGGAATGTATTTTTTTTCATCAAGATCTATGTTATTGTTAGCCAGGATTCTTGATAAGTGATTCTTGAACCAATCAGAGCTGACATTTTTATTAACACTTCTGGTTGTTTGTAGTCAAGTAAGAATAGTGTTAATTATTCCCAGTGCACCTCTGATACTAAGACTCTTATTTTTTGACCTTTATGTGTGCGAGAATTAAGAAGTCCAGCCTTTCAGGGAAGCATAGAGCTGTCTTATAAGTTTCCATCAACTCAGGTGTTTCTTTTTTAAACTGTCTTTAAGCTAACTAAAGCTTCTGCATTTTCTATGACATTATCTGGATAACTTTTATGTTCTTCTGTTTGAAGATCCAGAAAACATGGTGATGATACCGTAGCAGGAAAACAAATCCTTTAGGCTGTCAAAACATTTCTGTAAGAGTGCTGTATTTTTGTATGATAGCTTATTGACATTGGATCATTTCCTTTTCTACATTAAGACAGACAAAGGTTGTGAAAACATGAAGGCGAGAGTGCACTTGCGCAGATTTGTGCACTGTGTGAACTCTGTTCAACACAAGTGACGTGCAGGTGAAGCCGGAGCTATACCTGCTTAAAATTTTCAGCAGAAAGCCTGTCCACACCACACTCAACCACTTTGGTTAAAATGCTGTTCCTAATTCCTGCAGAGAGGTGCTTTGAGATGGTAAGGAGAGGGCCACGGTGTGAGAGGCTATGGGCTCTTCCCTCTGTAGAACAGTCAGCCTTGCTCAGAAAGAAATTTTTGTGCAGCAGCTTCTGTTCAACTACGGAAGCTGGTTTTGGATTCTCAAAGTTAAGCATCTCTGAGCTGCAGCAATGCAAATTTCCATACCTGTGGAGATAAAATAGACATTTTTTAACTGATTGTCTGGTGTTTATAGCAGAGAAGTTGACAACAGCAAACATGCTTGAAGCCATCTCTTTCAGGTTGGACACCTCACCTTGTATTTTTGACAACCTAAAGATCTTAGCATCTCAGGGAAGTAGTGACAAAACAAAAGATGTTAATTCAGCAAGTCAATCAGGAGTACTTTATTTATGTTTGAACTTGCCTCAAAGCTTGGGATGAAATAAGATAACCTTCTTCTGTTGCTATGATCCTGTGATATCTCTGTAAGAAGGAAGTGGTGACAATGCTTAGTTAGGCCTAGCTTCTTGAAAGTGCATCTCCCATGATTACAGTACAGAAAATGTGCTTTTCCAATTCTGTATGTGACTGAAGGAGTCTACTGGAAGGTAGATGACAAAAAGAAATGGTCACAATCTGTAGTCACAATCTACCAGTCACAGAGGCAACAGTAGGCACTGGCATCTGGTATGGGTACCTAACTTTCAGCAGCTGAATCTTGGATCACAGACCTCACTGATATTAGGAGAGAGGCGTGGTATTGATACAGCTGCTTTATAAAAGAAAAGCTGGGTGATACTGAGATTTTTAGGAGTCTTATTATGGCATTCAGCAAAAGCTCTAATGAACTTGAATGCTATAACTGTGTCTGTGTTAATATGAATGGGTCCATTACTAGAATAAAAAGCCATGATACCATCCAATTTAAGGGGTTGATCCCCCCAGTAACTGTGTATACAGGAAGAGCTCATACATGGCAAGTGCAATAATCCAAATAAATTAATGCAATTAACAGACAGGGTAAAATTGTAAGTGATATAATTGCAAGCCAAGTTGTCATTAAAATTCTAAAAAATGTAGTTCTCTTAACCCTATCAAGAGGTGAGTTTTCTTCCAAGCAGCTGTATCCAAAATGCTGTTTCATTCAGGCTAGGTCTTCCTTCATCTTCTCTTTTGCATCAGCTATAACCCATATGGAAACATAGAATGGTTCAGTTTTCAGGCATTCCTGTATCATTTGAGGAACAGATCACATAAGAGCTGTATGACTGGGCAACACAATGGAGTACTGGATTTGTAAAACAAAACTATGGCTGATGCAGGATATTAACTCAAAGAAAGTTCGGAATTCCTTGTACCTATGAAGTTTCCCATGACAAGCCTTATGTTCTGGATATAAATAACAAGAAACAACTCTTTTCAAGTAAACATAAATTGCTAGCCTCACTTAAATATCTTGTGTTTTTTCAGGAAGAACGAGAGGCACAGGTTAAAGCTGACAAGATTAAACTTGCATTGGAGAAACTGAAGGAAGCCAAAGTTAAAAAGGTGAGCCTTAAAATCATGAATTACCATCATAAGAGCTACCAGCCAAGTGTTTCTTATCATTCCTGTCAATAATAAAGCACTTACTGAAACAGCTAGTAGGTACTTCGTCTGTACCTTGGGGCATCTGATCGTATTATGTCTTGTCATCCACCAGAAGAAAAGTGTCTGGAAGAATGCTACCTGTGAGGAACTTATTTTTAAGAGGGCTTGGAAGGTTCTGCCGTCTTTCTTTTCCCAATGTTGGGGCAAAGCCCACTATTCTGATAGGTCACTTTAAAGAAGGTGGAATGTACATAAAAACATTGCTTATTTATGCTGTGCTGATTCCAGAGGTATTAAACTTTTCTTTTACGGTGGATATAAATGTAGCTAATCCTAATGAAGTTAATGGGGGTCTTCTTTCTAAATCTTTCCACAGCAGCATATTAATGTACAAAGATAATACAAATTATTTTAGACCAAGAAGTTAGAAAGCTTCTGGCCAGTGTCTGCGCAGTACTGCGGTGTGTCATGTAATTATAACCATACATCCTAAGCTAGTGTTCCAGCAATTATAGCAACACATCCTAAGCTAGTGTTCCAGCTGAACTCAACAGAAGCTGCGGGTGTTCAGTTACTCTGAGCACTGGCACAGTTTGCCCAGGGAGGATGTGGAGACTCCCTCCTTGGAGATACTCAAAAACTATCTGGACAGGGCCCTGTCCCATGGGCTCTAGGTGGCCCTGCCTGGGCACAGAACTGGACTGGAGGTGCCTTCCGATCTCAACCATTCTGTGATTCTGTGCAGATGGAAGCTGCATGCATGTTTCTGAGCAGTCAGCTATAACCAGACAGCAATACCCTCTTTTCCGCAGACATGTTATAGATTATCCGTGTACAACATTTATTTTTCTCCATAATCTACACTATGGCTCAGTTGCTTATTTTAGAGAGGAAGATACGTGCAAGCGTTGGAATCAAAGCAAGTTAGCAATCTTTTTAGTTTCATTTGCTTTTACTTCTCAGAGATAGTGTAGATTTTCTCTTGGGGATCAACAGTCTGCTTCTACCTGATCTTTAACAGAGATTATCTTTATAGTACCAAAGCTTCTTATGCACACATTTTAAAATAAGGAGCTGTTTAAACAAAACACCATTTTAGTTCCAGTTTCCATGTACAGATCCTGTGGACAATTTTTCTTCTGTTTTCAGTACTAATGCAGCATTTTAAGCACTTTCCTTAAAATGTATTTGTAGTTCTTAATCACATTTTACGTACTTCAGCATTTTCCTGTGTTGTTCCTCTCTGGATAAAAGGTCACACTGTGTCTTGTTTAAGAAATACTTCACACTATGAAGAAATAATGAGTGTCTTAGGTCAATTTGGTCAATATAAGTAACTCATCTGTTTGCTTATTGATGGGTTTTGGCATATTGCCCATCTTAGTACAATCTGATTTTAGATTAGTCTGTTGGCATGACAAGATTCTTCCATTATTTTTCTTATTTAAAGCTAAATTTTCCACCTTTCTAGCTTCCACTGAGGACTTTTGTACTTCGTTTTCCTATCAAGTATTTTCCTTAATTGCACATCTAGTAGATTTAGAGAAGAGATTAACTTCCGCTGTTTCTCCATAGCAGTTTCACCTTTCCTGAAGTCGTGCACAAGACAAGGTTCAATTTTCTTTTTTGAGAAAAGGTTGTTGTTTTGGTAGCAGTATAATGTGAAAGCTTCCAAGCTGTTTTATTCCTTCAGCTCACTGTGGGACAGGGTCCTTTTAATCACTAATAACCTTCAGCCTTAATCTTTCTTATCTGTGTTAGCAGATTCAGACTAGCCTTTTACTTGCTTCTGAAATTAACTGACTCTTCTGTGACTTTGTACTCAGCTTGTTGTCAAGGTGCACATGCACGATAACAGCTCAAAGTCACTAATGGTGGATGAGCGTCAGGTGACACGGGATGTTTTAGACAACCTCTTTGGGAAAACCCATTGTGACTGCAACGTCGATTGGTGTCTGTATGAAATGTATCCAGAACTGCAAATTGGTAAGTGGTGTAATGACACATCATATAGAAAATAGATACAGTGCATCCTTTGCTGTTTGTAATCTTGAAAAGGGAATTAATAACATTTCTCGTGCCTTTGTGTCCCCTGGTTTTGGAACATCATACTCTCAAAGCTGAGGGATGGTGTGGGAATGTACATGGACTGTTCTTGCTGTAGAAATGAGTCTTCCATTCATCTGGTCTCTGAGCTGCCAAAGGTTCTTTGCCCACCACCTTTTCCATCATTCTGTTTCACACAAAATAAAGGAGCCGTGTGATTTCACTGTTTGTCAAGACAGTGGCAGAGCCAAACACATGAGTACTCTACTGTTTGAAGAGGGGATGAGAGTGTGAAGTGCTGTCAATAAGCTGTTACATATTGGCCACACAAATGTTTTAATTAAACAAGCCTGGCTGAGAAGCATTTCAGTAATTTCTGATGCTTTTCATTTGTGATAGTTGTTTTCTTAACGGTAGTTGTGATCAGGATATTGCTGTCTGAAAGGGCTGCAGCTTTGCTGGTGGTACCTTATGATTTAGGAAGCAACTAACCTGGCTTCCAAGTCCCTAAGAAACAGCTGTGCAAATCTAATGTATTGTTTGTTGCAACTTAATGAGTTTTGTCTCAAAAAGGCTTCAAGGCCAAGCAAGCAGTGGCATATTCTCTAATTGTGAGTTATTTCAGAATCTTTATATTGTCCAAGCTGCAAAGGTATTCACATCAAAAGGAAAAGGAGAACTGCCACAACTTTCTTCCAGGGTCACATTTGACCAGAGACACAGGAAATTGTCAAGCAGCTTTTGGCATTCTCAGTTTACAGTAAGCAGAGATGTAAAAATGTGCAAAGTTAAATATCCATATTGCACTTTAACAGCCCCAGGAATAGTCATCCTGCTAAACTAAAACAAAGAAATGTAAGAATAGCTGGAAAAAGCCTGACTGCTCTTGTGCAAGTTGATACTTATCTGCTGGTAAGAATGGCAGAGACATCAACTGCCAGTCTATTCTTTCTAATGTATCATTAAGATGATACATGAAGCAATGTTGCTGCATTCTTTCTTACCTGCCTAGCTTAAGTGAGGAAAGACTGGAAATGTCATTAGACCCTAGAATGTCACAAGCGTCACTGAGTAATTTTAGAGCGTTTCCTTGTCTTGGAAAGTTGCTTCCTCTGGTCTAGTGTGACTTGGACAAACATGTTTGAGTATTACGATGACAGAATAAAGACAGATTACGTTACTTTAGACCTAGCTAATGCTGGGTGCTTTGGGTTAGGGTATTGGTATAGTAAAGAATTACTCTCATAATTAATATAAGCTATTTGAAAAGCCAGAATAGAAGAAGAATAGGAAAGGAAATGAATCAGTAGTTGGTTCAGAAAAAAAGGAAAAGTCTATGAACTCCTGATGCAGAGGTCTGTCATCAGGTCCAAATCAGATGGGAATGGAGCCTTTTTGTTTGCAGAAGAAAATTTTGATAAGAATGGAATGCTTCCAGTGCACAGCTGCCTGCAGTAAATTTTGTTTAAAGTCAAAATAATGTGAACTGTTCTTTATTGCTAATATACTTCTTAGCAGTTCTAGATAGCTCTATTACTATCAGCATGCTTAGAAGGCAGGCTTTCCTGCACTTTCCCTTTTCTGCACTTTTCCCTTCTGTAAGAAGCAAATCTCAGCAGCAAATATTTCAGGCTGAGCTGAAAGTCCAAGCTAGTTTTATGTCAGAAGATCCTTGACAGAGTATCTTATATATACTGTTATTTTGAAAGATGATCATTGCAAATAAATTGAACTGCAGTTTTAGATTAATTGCCTGTTAAATATCACAGATAATCTCAGTAGTGAGATGATGATATAACACTGCGCTGTACATACCAGCAATATTTTGCAATAAAGAGTATTGCCTTATAATAGGCATCCAGATTTGACATTTTTTAGGTAACAGTAGTAATTAAAAAGATGCTTCTTAGGGTGGTAAGATCGTACCTCTTACGCAAGAAAAGCCTGGTACTGGAAACGAATGAACAAAAGTACATGTGGCAAAATCGGTGTTAAATAGCTAGTGTTACTACCTGAGAATTATTTTATGGCTATCCTGAACTGTAAGATACTGTTTACCCTTTCCAGCTGTTACTTGGGGTTTATATACTGCTTTATGTTTCCAGTGCACTGCAGAAGTATCAGTTGCTAAATGAAAAGTGTTGCTTGTGGTGTTAAAAATTACTGTGTGCATGTGCAGCTAATATGATTTTGTGAATTTAATTAATAATTTAATTTAGTTTTAATGGGACATACTGAACCCCTGCAGAAGTAACAAGAAGTGTTAAGGAAAGCCTACAAAACATATGCTCTGTTATCTGCTCTTACACTAGGCTGGTCTAGGGTATTGGAAAACGTGAACACCACAGACCTCTAAAATGGAGTACAGCCATTCCCAGGGAACTGCCAAGATCGTACTGAAATTTGGAGCTGTGTGAATTCCCTGTCCCAGTACTGAACTTGTAGAAAAAGTGCAGTTTCAGTGCTTCCAAAATTACCTGTCAAATTATGCTTAATTCCTTTTCCTTCCAAAGGAGGTTCATGTGACTGTTCAGCTACTTCATACAAATGAAATCTCAGAAGAGATCAGTTATCTGACCTCAGCACACCCTGTGGTTTTCCTGGGTGGAGGATCTAGGTTCAGATCAGCTCAGGAAGGGAGAGAATTGACACTAGGACCCCCACTTCTCTGATGAGGTTTTTAACTGCAGAGATGCTGGGTGAAACTGCATCTTCCCATCACTTCTCAGTCTGTCTTATAATTTCCACTGGGTTCCTATTCCTGTTTTTAAATGCAGTTGCTTGAAACAAAACATTTTATTTTCAGTGCATAGAATTCTTCCTATTGACAAAAAGCAATTTTTCATTTGTTTCAATATGTAAAAAGACAGGGAAATAGGTTTTTACTATTTTTTTTTCAGAGTGGATATGTACCTCTCTTCCCCCATATCTGCATACCATAGTGCAGACCTTTAAAACCAAAACGCCATTGAGAGACATGGATGTAACCATCTACTCCTAGTGGATGGCTGTTTCCATCCTTTGCAGCCTTCAGGCAATAGCGCAGAGGTGCAGGAGGAATCCAAGAACATGCCAGACCTACATAAGGCATCATCTGTAGCTTATTAACCCTTCCACATGACAGTATTTCCATGTGGTTTTCCTCCCTTCCATGCTGGGCAAAACAGTGCTGGACTGTCCAGCTCTGAGCAAACATCAGATGATGGTTACATTCTTACACAGGAATTTCTGCAGCCTCAGGGGAGTGTAGAGACAGTTTGAGTGTCTTACATCCCCTTTTCTGTCTCTCCAGAAAGGTTTTTTGAAGACCATGAAAATGTCGTTGAAGTGTTATCAGCCTGGACCCGAGACACTGCGAATAAGATTATGTTTTTGGAAAAAAGTGAAAAATATGCTTTATTTAAAAATCCTCAGGTAAGCTAACATGGAATTTGGATAAGAGTCTGAAATTATGTCACTTAGTCTGGATGCTGCCTATTGCGTTATTAATTTGCTTTCTGCTCTGTCAGTTTGGAATTAGAGAAAACAAAACTTGCACTTTCAACAAAAAAAACCCAGACCAGAATGTTAAATGCAAGGAAGGATTTGAAAATTAGTGCTTTCTGTTCCTTTCTGATACTATTTTAAAGTCTTTTCTGCGCTGGTAAAAAATGAAGCACACAGTTCTCACTGGTACTGTTGCTTAGGTGCTATAAAAACCTGTCCTTTGTCATTACTACAGTTTCTCCAATATTTCTACTGATGGAGATCAACATTTCCTCAGAGGTCCAGTTTCTGCCAATTGTACATGAAACTTCATGAAGACAGTGCTGAGTATTGCAGAGAGTTTATCTGGGTTTCATTTAGCCTAGGGGAAGAACTGGGTGAATGGGAACACCTAATTTAGTAAAAGGAAGTTCTGCACACTGAATTGCAACAAATTATTCAGCAAAGGTTATAACTTATTTCTTGTGATATGTGGTCAAAACTATGTTTACAAGCACCTTAGCATGAACAGTTAATGGATTCTCGGGCACTAGATCTTTTCCCCGTGTCAGTCGTCTGTTAGCTCACTGAGCATCTGATTTGTTCCCAAGGGCAGCAAGAGAAAAATGATCAATTCAACATTGCTAAAGAAATGAGTCATATATGATTTGGCAGCAAACCTCACAACATGCTCATTAGGAAGCCAGGGTTTTTTTAGAATGAGATAGTGTTTCAAATAAAGCCTGCAGAGAGGAAGTTTTCTTCATTGACATAATGAGTATCCACAGTGAGGGAAAGAAAACTTATCCTGCAGCGTACATGGATTGATGTTGATTTTTAATATGAAACAGAAAAGCCAAGTTTGGAAGTAAAACATGCATGATGACTCAAGATGTCATAATTTCTAGTGCACACAAACATACCTAGCAGCAGAGATTCAATAGTACATTTGATTCATATGTACACTTGGTAATGTTTTTGGGGCGAGTGGCTTAGAGCTAGGCTGTGGGCCTCCCATAGGAAGTAAGTAATTGATTATGGGCATTCAGATTGCAGTGAGCTTCAGAAATAAACACAACTTGAACCAAAACCAGAATAAGAGTGTAGGTCTGTCCTTCCATCTCAGGACATGCTGGGCTGGATCTGGATATGTCTGCAGTCCTTGAGCTTCAGCCTCTCTGTGATAAGCTATAAAATGAACAGCCTAAGGAAACTGGGTCAGTTGTAACTCTCCCACTGTTGAAATATTTTGCCAGTAATAAAGTCTAACCATCTGTCAGGCTGGGTAAATTTAAACATTGTGAGACGGTCAGAATAGTGCAGTCATATCAGCGGTTTGTCTTTTTGGCAGGAAATGATCAGTGTTGTACAGACAGAGCTCACACTAGGTAATGAAACATGGTAAATTGCATGATCTTGAGTTAGTGGGGGGCAGGATGTGTGATTAACTAACTAACTACTCATGGAAATTACGGTGTAACCAATGGGACACTGAAATTCAGTTCAGTGTTGTGATACGGCATTCTCAGTATATTTCAGACACTTCCTAGCTCAGTCAAGATTGCTCTATAAACTCATTTTGTGAGTACAGAAACTACAGTGCTTTTTTTGACGCAGCCTGTGATGATAGTGAAGCAGCAGTTGGAGTCCTTGTTGGTCTTTCTTAGTGCTCATTCTGATGGAAGTTATCAGTGGAGATCTCATGGTTTTGACTCTTGCAGGTTATTTTTCTGGAAGAAGATCCCAGTCAGATTCCAAAGGTAGCCAGGTGCTTACAACTGATTCTTAGACAAATTAGTGATATGGATTTTTCATTATGGAGGTTTGACATAATTAAATGCTTTAAAACCAAATTTATGGACATGATTGCATTGCTAAAACCTATGGACCTCTGGAAAAGGTATGTATAGGATCATAGAATCATAGAATGCTTAGGGTTGGAAAGGACCTTAAGATCATTTAGTCACAATCCCCCCTGCCATGGGTAGGGACACCTTCCACTAGACTAGGTTGCTCAAGGCCCTGTCCAACCTAGCCTTGAACACTGCCAGGGATGGGGCAGCCACAGCATCTCTGGGCAACCTATGCCAGTGTCTCACCACTCTCACAGTAAAGAACTTCCTCCTTGAATTCTTTAATATCCTTAAATTCTTAAATATCCTGTGCCAATATTCATTGTTTCTCTCTATGAACAAGTTATATTCCTGGTACAGATTAAACAACAATTAATTAAACATGTTTAATTTTTTAAGGAGGAACTGAGGTTTTGAAATGCAGGATTTATCTTCTATGTCTGTGCTAGCAGCAAGCTGCTCAGCTAATGCCAGTGGCTTTTTTGGAAGATTCTCATTCTTGCCCTGCAGTACTGCAATATTTTTTTCTGCAGCTTTGTTTCCGAAAACTATTTCTTAAAGTATTTGGAATACATTTTAGAAAAAGCACCTGCAAAATCCTCAGGTGTCTCCCTCTTTACAAAGGCTGGCACACTTTTGCTGTTTTCTCACCATGATACAATTTACCCTGCAGGGAACTCAGAGTGAAATACTGTTCCATGAATGTCATCAGTGACTCATCTACAGAGATGGAGTGTTACAAGTCTATGACTGAAGAGTGAAACAAAAATACATGTTGGTACACGTGCGAATAAAGAAAACTTTTGTAATGTAGGAAAGGTGATGTTTGGTTATGTGGTTGAGGGATGCTGTGCTTGACTCTTGAAAGGAAAGGTTGTCAGGTCTCAACACCTCTTTTCAAAAAGCTCAAAGAATAAGTCTCAGCAAAAAAGAGACTTCAGAAAAACGCTGATTATGCTCTTAGAACCCAGTGTTTGATTTTTGCAGACAGGATAAATTCAAACAATGCAGGTGACACCACATTCATGTGTTTTTTACTTGGTTGGTTGGTTTGGGTTTTATTATTATGGGGCATCATTTATGAAAATTAATTAAAATCTCTATAGTGAGTACTTCATGCTTCTGCTTCCTCGTATCTAAGCCAAAAGCAAGAGCTATCCCTTCCAATGGAGAACCAATACACTGAATTGACATTTTATTCCTTCTTCTGAAAAGCAAGAGTACTAAACAGCGTGAGGAGGAGGCGGAGTAAGAATTTGTGATGTCTTTCGTAACAGGACAGCAGTAGTGAGTTTCGTGCTTGAAAAATTGTTTTGAAAACTGTGACCCAGAGAAGGAAGCATAGAAGAGTGGTGAGGAACCTGATTATTGAGTGTGTTGGCATATGCACTGAGAAAAAGAAGTGAGAAAAGGGTAGTATTTTTCACTCTACTCCTACTCTTTAGTAATCTTAATTTCACTCTCTATTAGTGTATATCAGTCTATGGTATAGTTTCAAGTTGAAGATGCTACTTCAGTAAGTGTTCTTCTTTTTCTGCTTTGAAACTGTAATGCAGAAAGTCTTAACATATGTGACTTAATGAGCCTATTAAATGCTTTGCTGTTATCTGCATCCTAGTTTTTGTATATCTTCTGTTTGTTCCATATGATGAAGACCATCATCCTCAAGACATGAACAATCAGCTTTCTTTAAGTGATTTCTTAAAACATAAAATCAAATAAGCAGAGTTGCAAATGAATTTTCAAGGGCTTCAAAAGAGCTTTGCCTTTAGCTTCATTTATTTATTTATATTTGTGATCATCAGAGTGGCTCTTGGGGACTTTTCACAAGAAAAACAGGTTCAGGAGATTGAAAGCAAGAAAACAATCTAAGCAGAAGAGGAAGCAAAGGAAGGATGCTGTCTTGAACACCTGGTTTTTGCTATATACTGACAAGTAGCTGCTGCATTCCAGCAGGGCTGTGTATGAAAAAAGGTATGAGAGAGATGCTTTTTCATTTAGGGAATTCATTTTTACAAATATAGAGACACAGAACACTGATCAGAGAGTTTGGCAGCGCAGTAGTTAATGCTACTGTTTCTACTATGATCCAAATTTGGTTTGCTTACATGCCACCAGAGATGTTCTTTGAAGCTGTTGAAAACACCCTCTGTCTTCCAGTGTTTGAGGCTTATGCAGGGAAGAGAGATACAGCCTGAATTTTATTACCTAATGGTTGTATCCCTAAATGGAAAGGTTGTATGCATAGACTACTGGTGCTTTACAGTACAAAGCGCAGAATTAACTTAAGATGTTGTCCTGAGTTCAGCAGTAGCAGTCATTTTTATGCAGTCATTTTTATAAAATCTTTATAGGATTTTCTTTTGTGCAACTTCCTGCTAATGTAATGCCATAGAGGGGTCATCACTGAATATTTCTGAAGGGTCTCATACCTGGCTAGCAGTACATGTCAAAACTGCCATTATAGCTCTGCATTCTGAGTCGAGCAGAATGGCATAGAAGAGCAACTGGCTTTATGTCAGCTTCAGCTAGTCTGGGGCTGTGTAGGCACAGGGAATATTTCAGCAAAAATACCAGCTCATTTCAGCATCAGGTAACCCAAACAGTGCAAACAAAGCAAACCCAATGTCAAAGTGTGACAGCATACTTTGTTTTGTTTGTTAAAATAACCCTTTATGTTTGCTTTCTTATCAGCCCGAGATGATGAATCCATCCTGTTAAGTAAGCTCAGCTCTTTATCAAGAGAAAGACATTATCTTTTGAATGTAAAAAATAGCTAATTCTCAAATCTGTAGGCATATGCAGAGAGCTGCCCTGTAGCCACATCTTGTCCCATTAATGACCTGACATCTCAAACCAAGCATGCGTTTCCTAGTGGTGTCCTCAGACAGGAAACAGCTTGCCTTTTATCATGACCTTTGGCTACTGGACTTGGAATGACTTCTTGTGGACACATGTGGTTTGCCTCCTATAGGATGAGTGCTTCTTATCAAAAATAGGAGACCACACAGTGATAAAACAAGTACAGTGTACAGTCTGCTCCCCAGGTTCTTAGCTGCTGACAACTAATAAGTACCAGGTACTTCCAGATTTCAGGGCAGAGACATAAAGGAGGTAATAAATGAAATGTGTGTTGACAGGTGAAAGATGACAGTGTACATCTGTGTAATGTTGGTTTAGGTGACAGAGCCCAGTTTTCCTAATGAAAAAGCTGCGTTGTTAAAGATCCAGCATGGATATCATTACAAACTTTCTCTCTTTACCACTGATTGTGTCAGTACAGGGTGGTCTGTTGCTAAATAAATGCCAGATGACTGAATGTGAATCAGTTCTAATCAGAGGAGCTTTGTTTTCTTATTATCAGTGCACCAAAGGCTGACTGGGCCAAATGAATGCTCTTCCCACCAGTAGTAAAGCTGACGAACCAAGCCTTGTTGAGAGAGTGATAAGGTGTACTTACCTTGATAAATAAATCTTCACTGGGTATTTTAGGGGTTATACTATGTCTATTTTATAGTGATCTACAGAAGGCTGCTTACAGCTTGCATGTTGCTCTACTTTCTAAATCCATCCCAAAGTCTGGAGGCCCAACCCAGCCTAACTGCCCTTTGAGGCTTCTCTTCATACTCTCATCAGTGAAAAAGAACTACCAACATCAAGCCAGCAGTGCTGTGACAGCGACCCCTCTCGAGAAGTGCTGTTGCCCATGTACAGAGGACTTGGCTGCTCAGAACGGTGTCTTTTTTTCCCCAGTGGGATGAGTGAAGCATTGTCACCTCACTCAGACCTATGGTTTTACTGCATTGGCAGGCATTGCTTGTTTGGGTTGCACCAAGAATACACTTTTAGGCCAGTTTTGTTTTGAGCTAGTTTGAGTTTTTTTCCACTATGAATACTGTCTTCAGATATAGTCACAAAGCTGAGATCCTTAGTGCTTGCTTACCTTCAGCCATGGACTCAATATATGCCCAGGCAGTTTGGAGCCAGAAATATTTCCTGTCATAACTGTGTATTGTATTGAATGTTCAAGTTTCTTATGTTCATTCCATAAACGTGACATTGGCATAGGCCAGATTGCAGGTAGCTGTGTTTCTAATGTCCCTGTCTGACTTACTGTGAAATTTTAAGGAAGTTTTTAAAGAACTGATTTTGAGATTACCCACACTTCTTCCCCTTCCTCTCCTGATGCCCCTCCAAAAGCTGTCTGCTATGAGGCTTGCATTCTGGCAGACAGCTATTCGCTGCACTGCTTGAGAAGGAAGATGTGGTTGTGTGGAATAGGAGAGTTTCACTTCAGATAAACCTCATTGCTGTAAATATGGTATGCTGGCAGGGCAGATATGCTGCTTGTTTGTTTCTTTCTTATGCTATAGCAACAGCATGTTCCTTCATTTACACACTTCTCATTTTTCTTTTGGTAGTGTTTGCATTTGTGTTGCAGTTCAGTCATTATGGAGTTTTAGACATGTAAATATATTGCCATATTCTCACAGTCTTGAGACTTCGAAAGATGGAGATTAAAAGTCAGACAAACTCAGTTTTCTTCCTATGGAATTGCTGAAGAATTATGGAATTAGGAGTAATTTTTAAGTAGATAGCTTTCAATGTTTCTTGGGTTTTTGCAATTTTGTCTATTTCCTAGACAATGGTGTGTGCTTGGTTTATGCCCTTTGTTCTGCAAACTTAGCTTTTTGACTAATTCCAGGGAAATCAAGAAGACTGTCCTATGCATCAAGTATTTCCCAAGCTCCTCTTCTACATGTACTTTTGTTTAGAAAATGGTGAAGTACAGGAACTTGACGCATGGCATAGCTCCTTCGTCTACTTGCTTCCTTCATGCCCACCTGCCGTACTCTCAGCAGGCAGTCGGCTCTGCTATTTGACCATCCTTGGTGTTCAGCAAAGCCACTGCACATGTTCCAGCACACCAGCATGTTATGTTCTCTACTGTCTGTAATAATATAGGAAATGGTGAAAATTGGAATGATAAAATCAAACCCATTGATCCAGAAAAACAGCCAAAAGCATAAGCCAGTGTTTTCAAAAGTTTGGAAGGCTGTATATCCATAGGGAGAAGTAATTTTTTATTACTTCTGAATTTTATTCAAAGTAAAGAATTAAAACTCATGAGCAGGCAGCTGTGATTAAAGTTTTCTATAAAAAGAGTCCATACGTATGTGCCTCTTGCATCTGCTGGCTTGGGTACTCAGTACTGAAAGACTAACTACTGAATGGGTCTGTAGTGATCCAGTTACTTGTATCGCTCTCTTTGTAATGAGCATCAATTTCTTTTGTGTCTTAATCAGAACTTCTACCTTGCAAGCAAAGGGAGGAATGAAAGCAAAGAAATGAATGACAAAAGCAAAGAGTCTTTACTGGAGGTAAGCTAACTTTCTGGGTTGATGATGAAAATGTCACCAAAACTCTGCCACCATCTGTATCTGCTCTGCAACAATCATAGAATCATTGAGTAGTTAGGGTTGGAAAGGACCTTAAGATCATCTAGTTCCAACTCTCCTGCCATGGGCAGGGACACCTCACACTAAACCATGCCGCCCAAGGCTGTGTCCCACCTGGCCTTTAACACTGTCAGGGATGGAGCATTCACAGCTTCCCTGGGCAACCCATTCCAGTGCCTCACCACCCCCACAGTAAAGAACTTCCTCCTT
>WYDI02006610.1:0-26832 GCA_009867235.2 Psittacus erithacus
AAACCCACCCAACCCAATCCAAATCCAACCAAACCAACCCAAACCCACCCAACACAACCCAAACCCACCCAACACGACCCAAACCAATCCAAACCCAACCCAAACCAATCCAAACCCACCCTAACCAATCCAAACCCATCCAACCCAACTGAAACCCCCCCAACCCCACCCCATCCAAACCCGCTTTGCTCCCTGCAGACCAAAGACGTGACAACAGCGATGAATGAGGGGCGCTTTGAGGACGCCCTGAAGCTGCGGGGCCGGTGAGCACCCACACCCCTACCCCACAGAGCACCCTGAGCCATGGCCACCCTGGGGTCCCTCACCCGCCTCCCCCATTACAGGAGCTTCCAGAACAACTGGAACGTGTACAAGCTGCTGGCGCACATCCGCCCGCCCT
Organism: Psittacus erithacus; assembly: GCA_009867235.2. Classification (NCBI taxonomy): domain Eukaryota; kingdom Metazoa; phylum Chordata; class Aves; order Psittaciformes; family Psittacidae; genus Psittacus; species Psittacus erithacus. The sequence continues at coordinate 401 of WYDI02006610.1, forward strand.
CCACCAAGGTACCACCACAGGGATGGGGTGCTGGGGACCCCCGCCGAGCCCCACAGCCCCCCCACACCGGGTCTGTCCCCCACAGAGTGGTTACACACTGGCTGTGCTCAACGTGGGCGCCCCGGCCGCTGGCATGAACGCGGCTGTCAGGTCAACCGTGCGCATCGGGCTCATCCACGGGCACCGCATGCTGGCCGTGCACGATGGCTTCGAGGGGCTCGCCGAGGGCAAGGTGGGAGCCTGGAATGGGAGGCAGGGAATGGCCTCACAAACCAGCAGCCACGGCCCCATAGGGAAAGGGGATCCCCCCGGGATGGGGAGGCTCAGCCCCAGCCCCACCATGGTTCATCCTGCTGGTGGTCTCAGCGTGGGGAGCACTGGGTTACCCCAATAATGCTCTGATATGGACCCCAAAATCCTCCTCCTGTACCCCTCTAACATGCTGCTTTGCCCCCAGATAGAAGAGATCAGCTGGGAGCGTGTCGGCAGCTGGACGGGACTGGGAGGATCCAAACTGGGGACAAAGAGGTAATGGGGGGGGTCCCCAGGTTGAACTCCCCACCCCGGGCAGGCTCAGCCATGGATGCTTCCCCCCCCAGGACCTTGCCCAAGAAATACTTTGAGGAAATCAGCATCAACATCAGCAACTTTGGCATCCACGGACTGATCATCATCGGCGGCTTCGAGGTGAATGGGGTGGTGGGTGCAGGCAGTGCCGGCACCGCACCAGCACCACAGCAGCACCAACACCCCGTGTCCCGCAGGCTTTCACAGGCAGCCTGGAGCTGATAGAGGGAAGAGCCAAGTTCGAGGAGCTCTGCATCCCGCTCTGCGTCATCCCCGCCACCGTCTCCAACAACGTCCCCGGCTCCGACCTCAGCATCGGCGCCGACACCGCACTCAACACCATCACCACGGTGCGGCCCCGCGCCCCCTCCCCGTGTAACAGCAGCATTCACCTAAATCCCTTTATTCCACCCCAATTCCTGCACCTCCACAGACCTGTGACCGCATCAAGCAGTCGGCGGCGGGGACCAAGCGCCGCGTCTTCATCATCGAGACCATGGGCGGCTTCTGCGGCTACTTGGCCACCATGGCGGGGCTGGCTGGCGGTGCTGACGCTGCCTACATCTATGAGGAACACTTTAACATCCATGACTTGCAGGTTGGGGACCCCCCCTCACCCTATGTGCCCCATTCCAGGCATTGCTGCAGTTGCAGGGCAGCGGGAGCTGTATTTATTCCCACTTTCCAAGCCCTCCCAATGCTGGTTTCCTGCTCTACATAGGTCAATGTGGAGCATTTGACTGAGAAGATGAAGACGACGGTGAAGAGAGGGCTGGTGCTCAGGTAAGTGCCTGGGGTGGAATGGGGGGAGCTGAGACCTGTCACGCTCATGTCACCCCCATGAGCCCATCTCCCTTCCTTGGTGCAGGAATGAGCGGTGCAATGAGAACTACACCACGGACTTCATCTACAACCTCTACTCGGAGGAGGGGAAGGGAATCTTTGACTGCAGGAAGAACGTGCTGGGGCATATGCAGCAGGTAGGGAACCCTCCAGGCAACAGGAATGTGGTCCCCAGGGAAGGGGGACCTGTTCACCAGGGAGTGGAGATGCCCAAGGCCAGGTTGGATGGCGCTTGGAGCAAGCTGCTCTAGTGGAAGGTGTCCCTGTCCGTGGCAGGGGTTGGAACTGGCTGAGCTTTCAGGTCCCTTCCCACCCAACCCATTCCATGACTCCATGACTTTTCCGGCACAGGGCGGCACCCCGACCCCCTTCGACAGGAACTTTGGCACCAAAATGGGTGCCAAGGCTGTGGCCTGGATCACTGGGAAGATCAAGGAATGCACCCGGCACGGTGGGTGCTGCGCTAAGGGGGGTTTCTCTGCCTTACTGCCATGGGGGGGAGGGTACTGCCAAAAGCACCCCCCAGCTCCCACACCTCAATGCAAAGGCCCCCTTGCAGATGTATGGGTGCTTCCCCCTCCTGAGCCTGCTCCTTCTCTCCCTCCCAGGCCGGATCTTTGCCAACACGAAGGACTCAGCCTGCCTGTTGGGAATGCGCAAGCGCAGCCTTGTCTTCCAGCCCCTCACCGAGCTCAAGGAGCAGACGGACTTCGAGTAGGTGTCCCCTTGATCCCCCAGCCCTGAGACCGATCTCCAGCCCCAGGAAGGATCAGCACAGGCTGGGAATGCTGCTCTCAGGTGATGCTCGTGGTCCCCATGCAGGACCATCACGTTGCTGTCTGTCTCTTGCTCAGGCACCGCATCCCGAAGGAGCAGTGGTGGCTGAAGCTTCGCCCCATCCTGAAGATCCTGGCCAAGTACAACATCGAGCTGGACACCTCGGAGAAAGCCCACCTGGAGCACATCACACGCAAAGGGATCTCAGTCGAGGCCAACATCTGAGAGGCGCTCAGCTTCCCCGGCCCCAGACAGCTCATAAGCCAGGGCAGCAGCTCTGCACCCCAAGGGCACCCGCTGCTGTGGCCACAAAGCTGCTTTTCCCCAAGCAGAGGGTTCCCTGAGGGTGAATTTGGGGTTGGTTTAGGTATTTTATGGGCTTTTTAAGGAGCAAAGCAGTTCCCCGCGTGTAGGTGGGGTGTCACAATGAGCTGAGAGCAAGAGTCCCAGGGACATCACTTTAGCGTTAACAATTCACAATGAAGATGCTTCAATAAACTCCTCACTCACGGTGGCAAACGTGGATCAGGCTCCAACTTCCAGTGCTCATCCCATGGGAAGGTGAACCCAGCTCCTGCACGCATCCCTGGGCCAGTTGGCTTCATCTCCCAGGATAACAGGGAGGAATCTACCATCTCCAGTCTGAGTTTCCCCCTCAAGTTTCAAGCCATGATTGAAGTTGAGGCACCTGATTTCACCTTCCCTGAGCACGAGCAGCTCTCCCGGAGGGTCCCAGGGTGAGGAATGCACATGGGAGAATGATACATCCCAAAACCTCCCCAAGCCATGGGCTGAAGGGTGGATCAGAGGGGTCAGGCTGTGCTCAGAGGTTAAACCCATGCAGAGCTCGGTGGGATGAGGGTTTGCCAAGGCACAACCACAGATGGGGCCTGTGTGAGGTGCCAGAACCAAGCACAGGAACGGGGCCACCAGCAGCAGCACCCCCAAACCCCACCCTGAGGCACCCTCCCTGGTTCAGGGGGGACCCCAAGGAGTGGGGCTGATCCCTGGCCTCGAGTGGGTGACACACATGCGCTTTCCAAAGTTTATTTCCATGGATACACGACGGAGCAAAGGGAGAATGGGCGCTGCCCGCGGGGGTCCTGCCCAGTGCCCCTGTCTGCACATCCTCACTCCTCCTCCTCAAGTTCATACACACACACACACACGAAATCAACAACAAACAGTGAGTTAATGGTGAAAACCAAAGCTAAGGAAGAGCTTGAGGGGGTTATGGTGTGGCAGATGGGGAGAGACCCTCTGCTCAGGGGCATGGAGCAACCCAAGCTCTGAGTGGAGCTACACTGCAGCGGGAAGGAAATGCACCCTTTGCTGGCAGCTAAGTGTTGGCTTTTGGGGTGCTCCCACCCTCTTCCCCTCTACAGCAGTGACACATCTTAAAGAAGAGAAGGGAAAAACACATTTCCAGGCATTGAGGGGATGAGGACACACAAGCTCTTCCCATCTGCAGGGTGTTGTTGCTATGTGTGGGTCCCAGTGCCGAGCGAAGGTGCTGGCTGCACCATCACGCAGGTTCACTAGCCACATTTAAGGTGGCTTAATCCACATCCCACAGGATTCTCTGGGTCTGAGAACACCTTCTCTTGCGTTCCTGCCTCCAAAGGAGGGTCTCCCTGCCCTTCTCATGCCTAGAAAGCTTTCCTTTCCCCGGGGTGAAAAACCAGAGGGAGAAACCAGGTTATGAGCTGGGGTGTAATCTGCCATGAAAAGGGGACAGTTCATCTCATGAAAGGAGAGCGTGGCAGGAGCCGCTGAGCAGGCGCTGAGGGCACAGAGACACCACAAGCAGCACCACTGGGTCCCTGCTGAGCAGAGCAGGATGAACACCAGTGAGTGGGAAGGGGAATGCAGCACCCACGAATCCCAAACCATCCTCATCCTTCACCCCGGTGCCCCGTCCCTGGCTTAGCTGAGCAGCAGCACGTACTCCTTGAGGCAGGTGGGCAGAGGCAGCTGCTTCACAGCCTCCGGCAGGAACCGCACGCCCAGGCTGCGGCGGACGGCGTAACGTGACAGTGTCTGCAGTGTCCCCGGGGCCGAGCAGAGCAGGGTGAGCTTCTGGCAGAGCTGCTGGTCCCTGGTCACCTCCCAGGGCATGCTCCCGTTCTTCCTCAGCTCAAAGTGTCCGATAGCGCGATGGAGAAGATCGAAGCAGGAATCCTCCCGCTCCGTCCCCAAACCCCGCACCAGCAAAGCCACCAGACGGGAGATGGGGGTTTGCCCTTTGAGGTTGACCACGCGGACCTCGGCGCCGAAGTCGAGCAGGACGCTGACGCTCTCCAGGTTGCCCTTCATGGCTGCCCAGCTCAGCGGCGTGTCGTTGTTGTAGTCACGGGCATTGACCAAGGCACCGTTCTCCAGCAGCGCCCGCACGCACTCCGCGTTGTTCTTGAAGGCTGCCCAGTGCAAGGGGGTGTCCTTGTTCCCGTCCAGGGCGTTGGGGTTGGCGCCGTATTCCAAGAGGATTTCCACGCACGTTTCATCCTTCTCTGCTGCATAGTGAAGGGCTGTTCGGTTGTAGCCATCCAAAGCGTTCACCTGCAGGAGAAGGGGAGGGAGGAGAAGGGGTTCAGGGGTCCTGATGGCATCAGGGGAAGCTCCGTGGCATGAAACCATTCCCTCATCCCAAGTTTAGTGGATGGGAAGATGAGGCAGGGATTAGGGGGGGGCCCGACCAGAACAGCGGTCAGAAGGAAGTGTCAAAAATGGGGCAATATAGAGGCTTCACTTCCTTCAGGCTTCCCTCTCCCAGATGAAAGGGCACCCCAAGAGCTCAGGCGCAAGCACTGCACTCCCTGTTGGGATGAGAAACCTTCACCTGGGCCCATCTTACCCTGCGAGGGGGCACGAAACCATAGAATCATGGAATGTGTTGAGTGGGAAGGTACCTTAAAGCTCCTTCAGCTTCAATCCCCTGCCACGGGCCAGGACCCCTTCCACTGGAGCAGGTTCCTCCAACCCCCTGTGTACAGCCTGGCCTTGAGCACTGCCAGGGATGGGGCAGCCACAGCTTCTCTGGGCACCCTGTGCCAGCGCCTCAGCACCCTCCCAGGGAAGAACTTGTGCCTTAAATACAGTCTACATCTCCCCTCTTTCAGTTTCAGGCCGTTCCCCCTTATCTTACCACAACAGACCCTGCTGAAAGGTCTTTTCTCCCTTCACCCAGCTCAAACCATGCACAGCACCTTGAGGGAAGCTGCCCAGGACCAGCTGCCATCGCTCATGTTTGTGTGTGAGCTCCTGCTCGCATCAGCCAGGTACAAGCTGTTTGCTGGCCATAAATCTCCCGTTACAGCCTCCTCTGCCATAGAGCAGCCATGGGTTAATAGCAGCTTTCTGCTTTTGAGGTTACGGCTGATCCTAAGGTCCCCAGAAGAGAAGAGTTTCTTAAAGCAGCATGAGTGACAAGAGCGCAAAGAGGGAGTTTATTCAGAGCATGATCTAATTCATTCCCCGGCGAAGGAAACTCACCTGCTTGTGAGGCTCAAAACTGCCAAAGCAAACTGCTATGATCTGAAAGAGATTGGCCATAAAACCATTCATATTGAAAACTTAGCCAGCGTGCCTTTAGTGAGCTTCATTCATTCACATTCTTCCTGGCAAGGTTTCCATACCTCAGCGTTCATTTTATACTTGAATTTGGTTAGTAGGTCTTTGTTTAATTGTCCTATTGAAAGGAGAACAAAGAAGGTTTAGGTGATACAGCACAGCAATACACTATACTTTATCTCTGGAAAGCGCAGACAAAGTCAGCAGGCTCTGATACCCTCTGATTCAGGGGTTTTTTTTCATTCCCTTTCTCTTCCAGGACATTTGGAATCACAAATCAGTTGTGGAGCAGAAAGATCCTCACTGTATTTAGCTGCAAACACCTTCAGAGCAGAAACACCTTGTCAAGCAGAGAAACGATGCCCTGAGCACAACGTACAGGAAGATGATCTTAGGGAAAGTGCATCCCCATTACTCCGGGGATGGATGCTCTGTGTTTGTATCTCTGTCCCCCAATAAAAACCAGTTTCTTCCACTTGTGAGCGTTGTGCTTCTGTCTCAATGTTAATAATGTGTATTGTCCTGGGTGCAGAACTCATTAGCACGTTGCAATTCCACCTCATGACATGCCAGCACCCAGCATTGCTGTTTTCCATAGTGACCTGCAGGCACAGGCTGTCCTAAAGGACGATAAAAAGGGTAAAGAGGAGAACCCCCCCCACGGTTCCCCAATACATTGAGCTGCTCCCCATTCCCGATGCTGGCTGCTGTAAACTGGCACAGCCCTGACTGACTGCCAACTGACTCCAGATAATCATCTGCCCCCGGAGTAGAGGCAGGATTCAACAAGCTTTTCTCACGGAATGGCTTTTACACTCTTTTCTAGACTATTTACTACCAGGATTCACTGTACCACTTAAATCCACTATGCGTGGTGCATCAGTAAAGGGGGAGAATTGCATCTTGTCTTCTTTTGATGGCGCAGGCAGATGGCGAGTTGTCTTCTCACTAAAAACCCACTTTCTAAACTTCTAGCTGGTTCTGCTCCAGCTATCCATGGAAATAGATGCTCACAACTCATTTTCCTCTCGGATGAAGCTGCCCTGTGAGGCAGGAAAACCATTCGGAGACACTTGATGCTCTCCTATGACATCCAATGAGCAAACCAAGTGGCAACCCACCCGCTGTGCCCTCTTCCCAGTGGATGGTGGTGACCAAAACCCAGATCTTAAAGAGGATTCTGAGGAACACGAATGCCCAACCATAAGAATCAATTGGTCAACCAAGGGAGCAGCCCTGTGGTGGAGTCCATGGAGAAGAAACACAACCCATGAAGTTAACGGCAGCAAATACAAACACTGGGGCGAGCAGCGAGTTTGCTCAGCACTGGGTGGTACAAGGGGCCATGAGGAAGGTCCATGACACACGGGTAACTATTTCGGGAAGCCAGTGATTCTTTTATACCCTGCATTCCTGATGCACATCCCAGTGTAAGTGAAAGGGGAGGCAGGCTTTGTGTGGCTATGGAGCAGGGCTGGCTTCAAACCGATGACCCGGAGGCAAAGGGCCCCTTCTCCTGTTACTAATCCCATCAGCCACACAAGGCTCCTGAAAACGATGCTTTGGGTTTTATTGCCATTTATAAAATCATAAACCCCAGGGTAGGAAACCAACCCGGCGGCAGCGACGCTCAGGCATGCACAGAAATAGCTGAAGGGCCAATGGGCCAAGTTCAGCCCTCCCGTGGCACCTTGAATAATGGTGTAGATTCGAGATGAGAACCTCTGGTTAATGGAGGGGAGGAGGAAATGGATAAACAACTTACCAAAAGCTAGTTCTTTTATTATTGCAACCAGAAATGACCAAAGACTGCGCATTTTGTATGTCTGCACATTACACGTGGGAACAGAACCAACCAAGAATCAGGTTTGCAACACCCAACAATTCCAACTGAAACCGAAGGCAAAACTCAAACCCAAGAACTTTCTTGCCTGGTCATTAGCAGCGATGACTATAAATGAGGTGGCATTGAACAAAGAAGGTAACAGTGCACTTTTAATAAACAAATTTCATCTGTATCTGCACTGATTCGCAATTTAACAGTTCCATCAGCAAAGCCTCATTTCCCTGCCTAAACCGGTACTGTTAAAAACACAACTGATTCATTCCCATTAATATCAATTTGGATGCATTTAGAAAATAACATCTGCGCAACAGGTTGAAGGGTCATATTCTCAAACATCTCACTGGGTGGCTTTAAAGTAGAAATATCCCCAAATGAACCAACAATGTCTAAAAGCCCTTTGCAAACAAAAGGTGTCATTTTTGTTTTCACGGTTTTAGCCTCGTATTTTATTTAGCTCCCCAAACTATTGCACTACAATATTTAATACTGACTTATTTTATCTCTGCAATTTCCCCCCTCATTTTGAATGGGGAATACAGCTCGTATTCACTTCACTGGTCTTTCCAAAGGGATACAGCAGGCAGAGGAACGCATCCTCTGGCCTGGATGCTATTCTGTATCTCCTCCATCTAAACACGAGCCTGATGGGTTTGGCAAACTACCCCTTGTTAAAGGAAAAGAAGAAAGTAAAAAAGCTCAGTTGCAGCTACAGATTAACACACTGTAGCTGCCATTAGACGTGCAGAGCCCCCTGGCTTAAGTTCTCAATTCAGAAGGCATTTAAGCACATGTATAACGAAGTGTGGGAACAGGCTCCTTGAAGGCAATGGGATTACTCACTTAAGAAGTTACCACATGTTTAAGTATCTGAAGCAAGGCCTAATTATGGTGCTGGCCGACTCCTCGTGCACGCACCACTGGGGCAGATCTCACCAATCCCTTAAAGCCATAGGGACAAGGTGGATGTCACCCGGGCTTTTAACAGCTGCAAGGTTGGTTTTCTTGGGCAAAGGAACAAAAAGCCCTAAAAAAATAATAATTACAAAAAAAAAGGGAGTTACTTTATAAATATCAAGTATTTACACGTGTGAACATCTTTTAATGGGAAGTGTTTTTACACACCAATGAAATGTACAAGCGATGAAAAGGTACAATTGACAAAGACTCAAAAAAAAAACCAAACCTCCCCCCCCAAAAAAAACCAAAGTATAAAATATATTACAGGTCCACGGAAATCAATTCACACGGAAGGAAAGAAAACCCCTGACACAATAGAAACTTTGCTTTTTTCCTTTTTAAAAAATAGAAGATATATCACAAAAGCTTGAACGTGTTTTATTTTATGTTAGTACTAAAAATCAAGGGCAAAAAGCTTCATATATTCTCGTCACAAAAATATTTACCAGCCACTCTTTTCATTTCGGCGTTATGATTATCTGGCTCAGCAGGAGTCGAGGCTGAACTGTACCCAGACTACAGAAAATCATTCCAGAAGATCGTCTCAGTTTACAACTTACTGCGAATTTACATTTTCTCCTCCTCTCAGCACCTTACTGCAAAGGTTCAAGAGGGATTAAGAACAAATCGAGAAGGAACAGGGCAGGTATGTGTATTTACAACATTCGTCTTTGTTGCTGCCGAGCCACAGGAGCGGGAGCGGGAGCATGAACTACCGAAGTCTTCATGTCACCCTGTGCAAATTGGGCTCGGGAGGTGAAAGACAGCATCAGAATGTACCAAAATCCAACCCCCTGGGCTTGGATGGACTGTGAAAAGCAACAGCCCCTGATGGAGAGCATCTCCTCACCCCTGATTCGCTCCAGAGTCATAACCCTGACCGCCGGTGACAGAGGGTGGGACAGGAGCCGGCTGGATTCCCCCCCTGCAGCGGAGTCAGGGCAGAAGGTGCCGTGGCGACCACACAATATTGGTCCACTGCAGAGTCTTCAGTGTGCCCTGTGCTTCCTCTTCTTGTGTTTCTTATCCTTCTTTTTGTTGGCACACTTGGAGCAGAACCATTGCATCTCTTCTGGGGGTGCAGCCGTAATCCCGACACAAGGCCTAGGAAGGATGGGAAAATATCATTTCAGTGGAGTAACATTGCTTTTGTTTCTTACTCAACGAAATGAAACTTTTCAGTGGGAGACATTAATTCAAATTAATTTGAGCAGTATTAATTCAAATTAATCTAGAAATAATATTATCATTATCTTCATGATCGAACAGAAACCTAAAATAACACTTGCTTTGAAACAAGTATTGAAAGGACACTCAGATAAGAAATGATATTTTAATAGAAGTGCACTTCCAGGTATAATAGGCTGGATTTAAAATAGTATCAAATGCTTCTTGAACATCTGCAGCAAAACTTATGATTTTATGTAGCTGTTTAAGAAAATGCCTAAAAAAGTGATTAATTCCCTCCACGCCTTTTATGAGAGCTGACATTTATATTACTGTTCATACAATGCTTCGTAATTTGAAATGTCTCTCTGTATACACTATGCTCATAATCCTGGAGTTCTCACAGAATTACCGGAATCAGCAATATTTCCCAGCAGTTTCCAACCCAAATGCCCGTTAATTAAAAAGCAACTCTCCTTCACAGCTTACAATCTGCTGCTTCAAATTCCAGAGACACAGAGATAAAAATATCTCCCAGATGATTAAATTGGACACATTAAAACCATTTAAATATTCCTGGCGTCACAAACCATTACATAAAAAAGAAGGGTTTTTAATAATAGAGCCCCAATCTGCCGAGGAACAGCAGAAGAGGAGGGATAAGCAACTTACCAGTGATACCAATCGTCGCAGTCATCACAACCTATCATTGGACTGCCATCATCTGGCTTGTTACAGCCAGGACAGATCCAGATCTGGTTACCCCACTCATCTCGGATCTGGTGCAAAGAAAAGGGAAGTCAGCTGGTTTTCAGGGCTAAGCAGGCAGTAAAATTGATATTTAATAGTTAATGCACTTCTTGCTTCTCTAACACAGCTATTTGGCGGCCGTCGCTGTTATGAATTCTCTGACCAGAAGTGCTTGGCGTGATGTCTCAATTGACTTTCCTATGCTGTACATGACAAAAGCATGCATTTTTCCCTATTGTCCTGTAAACTAGTAAAGCCAGTTACATTCACATACAGCAGCCAGGGCTTATGGACACAATTCCTTCTCTGTCTATACTATAGTGACTCTTAAAATTCTACCCTGCTAATGGCAAGAGCGAGCATCGGCAGCCTCCTGTGGAAGATAACAGCTTATATACATGTAAAACATACAGTGCCATGTGTATATATTGCCGTATTACTTATTAGCCAAAGTCTTCAACTTCAACTAGCTGATAAGATCAGGATATAAAAAAAGTTGTTACTGAGTAACTTTCCATTCCCCCCATGACATTTTTGTGGCAGTACAATTCTCTAAAGGGTAAAGGAAACAAGAAAGGCAGATCATTTACAGCATGAGGCAGCTGCTCACTGCATTTAGCATATTCAGAGATTCATGATTTTTATGTTTACATCCTGATTTTAAAGCTGATTGATTGCAATAATCATTCCTGTCTGCTTGAATGAGTCTAGAGGGGGGTCATGAAGATGATGAGAGGGCTGGAGCACCTCTCCTATGGAGCCAGGGTGAGAGCTGGGCTTGCTCAGCCTGGAAAAGAGAAGGCTTTGGGGAGACTCAGAGCAGCCTCCCAATACCTTTAAGTGCCAATCACTATGAGGGTGGTGAGGCACTGGCACAGGTTGCCCAGAGAAGCTGTGGCTGTCCCATCCCTGGCAGTGTTCAAGGACAGGTTGGATAGGGCTTGGAGCAACCAGGTCTAGTGGGGTTGAAACCCTATGGCAGGCTGGAACTGGATAAGCTTTAAGGTCCTTTCCAACCCAAACCATTCCATGATTCTATAATCTAATCTCACACCTGCAAAGTCATCTTAAGTTGGTAGAGAAGCATCGGCTGTGCTTCGCATGAAGAGGTTTGCAGTCGTTGCTGTGGGGTGATGCTGCTGGGCAGAAGGAGATGCTGGGCTGTGGTGCGAGCTGCTGGGCTGACAGCTACAGCACTTCACCACCTACTTGAGCAATGTGGATGTACCCACACCATCCACCATCCTCCAGCACAGGCACTGGTGGTGCTGGGTGCAGGCAGCACTGCCTGATGTCCCACTGAAGAGAGATACCCTAACCTTCCCAAACTGCTGAATGAGGATGTTAAATATACTGCATCACTTCTCACTCCCTAGTGAGCCAAGGGTCATGGAAGAAGAGACACTGTGTGATTGCTGAGTGCTATTTTAGTACAAACCACTGAGTGTTAATGATCAGAGCACACTGACTGAGATGCTATCCTACAGGAAGATCCCACATCCTTTCTTTCTTCTTTATAAGCTCCTGTCCTCCCCTGCAGACAGAAGTTGCACACCTCTGTCACACTGGCTCCAATCTTATCTCTGGACAAGCTTTCCCATGCGACCTGGGGAAAACCATTTCATCATTCTATGTTCTGGATTCCCTTCATACAAGAGGCTAATAGTTGGTAATTATTCCCCAACCTCTCTCTCAGCTTTTGGACTTATAAATGTCTCAGATCAGGAGTCTCTCTGACTGTGCACATAATTGGAGCCTAATGCAGTAAACCCCTGGTTTCAACTATAACGTTGCAAAAGAAATAACTTGGAGTCTACGTATCCTCTGAATTCTCTGTAAGAGTGTTACCACCAGAAGTACATAGGCAAAGTTCTAGGTTTTCCTTCTTTAAACTAAGATAAGCTCTAAATTATTTGCTTTACGGAAGAAAATGGGACATAGTGCAGTATTCTGGTAATGTTCCTCTTTTAGAGTGAATTTCCAAGCTTGATACATAAGAGTTTCACTGTGTTTACACCTATGATACAGAAGGCGAGGATGTGTATCCTATACCCTGAAGATATTCACAGCCTCTGTGAGGTCTAGTGCTGTAACTAACTCAGGAGTGAAATGTAGCAGCTGTTTAAATAGAGACCAGTAACATGATATACAACAGTTTAAGTCCAGCAGGGAAGAGCACTTTTTCCATTAGAAAAAGCTGGGTAGATTTACATTAGGAATCATTATAAAAACAGGGATTAAAAAAAGAGGATAAATATCATGATATGCTGCAATTAAAGCACAGGAAACTACAATAAAAGCAAGCTTTATCTGTTTCAAATGGTGAGTTTTTAAAGCGCTACCCCCTACAGATGAGCAAGGTGTCACCAGCCAAGCTGGAACTTGGCCAGGACAGGGAGGATAATAACACTGCTACTGTTGTTAATGGTATCTGCTGCTCTGAGCAACCAGGAATGGTCAGGACTTCCATTTTACACTGCATCTACAGCAGAAAGTTTCTGCCTAGAGGTATGCCCCTGTTCTTTTAGAGAACGCAGTTCCTACATCACGTTTGATGGGAGACTTCTCTAAAACAATGAAGTCTGAAGGCCGCGAGACAGAGGCCACGTTCACAGCCTCTGAACTGCAGGCTAATGAACTACCCACAGCCTTCCTGAGCTGCACAGACATCTGCAGTTGCTGTGTGTTGAGGAAGGCAGAAAAGAGATTTGTAGACTCTACACATTTCAAATGAGGGCTAAGTCAAATTCTTGATGTTGTACGAGGTTTTGTACTTTACCTGACTGACAGCAAAATCTATGGCGAGTTTGACATTTGAGGTTTCAATCCAGTCCTTATGAAAGCACCTATATAAAAATATTTCCACCTTCAAAAATAAATGCTCTAACTCAGGGAGCAGAAAAAAACAAGTGGAATATAACTGAATTTATAGAAACTTAAAACACTGAACTGGGAACAAAGGAAAAATTCAGTCCAAGTAGCAGTGTCTTAATGGTTATTAACCCCTCAAAACATGCATGGAAGCAAGGGCCGGATAGAGAGTTGCTTAATGAAGAGGAACATCATGAGGTACCATCAGTTTAAGATGATGAGTCACCCAGGAGCTCAACAACTCAAGACAGGAATGTCACTGGCACTGGGACAAACACTGCAGTGTGTGTAACCTACCACATAAGTACTGACGGTCTCGGTCACCACGCTCCTAACCGGAGCTTTGGAGCCTCCTGCCGCCGAAATGGCTGGAGAGGGCGGTGGGATCAGGACTGGTGAGACGGTGGCTTGTGGAGGAGGAGGAGCTGGAGCTGGAGGAGGGGTGACATGAACGGGAGCTGGTACTGGTGATGGAACGGGTGGAGGAGTTTTGGGTCGGCTCACAGGTGTAGCAGGTTTGGCCTCTGGAGCTGGCACCACTTTGCTGATGACTCTGTAGGACCAAAAATGAGAGTTGTTAGAGTTGATGGGAAAACAACCATCAGTCACAGACTAGATACAAGGAAAATATAGCACAGCTAATCCACATCACCCTTGAGTCATCAGACACTGTTTCAATCCAACGCAAGGTCTGTTGCACTGCAACACTCATCCATTGGACAGGACAAAGCACAGAGCCATTACAAAGCGAACACCAGGACAGCCTGAACCAATCTATAGCTCCCTGTCATCCAAATATTCTTTGTGGCTTTACTAAACCTTGTTTCATTAAGTTTTATTACATTAGCTTGGTTTGTGGGAAATATTAGAAAGGAAAGTTAATCAGCTGTGAACAGCACTGATTTTAATCTTGACGCTGAGAGACGATATCATCCTCTTAAGATCCTGCATTAGGGGGTTCTCCAAATATTTGCTAGTTTGGTATTTCTTTCCCCAAATGTTTATGAAATCAGCAGTGGATCTAGACAGGACAAATAAATGACGCACACTATATACTCAGCAGTTAAACTATTGCTACTTACTCGAGTAGCTGAAGTAGACAGGATGTAGCTCTAGTAAATACACAGCATAGAATAATCTTGCCCAGGAAGGGGGATACATAGAGGACCCAACGTTTATTAATGATGTTGATACACAGTGTTACTGATGTGCATGCAATTTAACAAGGCAGAAAAAGCCCTTACTATAAGGCTCTAGATTAAAAACTTAAAGAGAAGGAAAAGGATGCTTTAGAAAATAAGACAAAAAAAACCTCAAAAAACAAACCCCAGGATAGATCTATTTGTTTTACCACAGTTTGGTAAATAATTTAATGAATTTGTTTATATTTGAATGGTAAGTGTGAGAGTGCAATCGATTTGTGATGGGACTGTATGAAGAAGGCAAACTGAAGTAAGGTTAGACATTCCAGAGAGGAGGATAGCTTAAGAAAGCAGAAAAACAGAGACATCAGTGGGAAAACCATGACAAAAATCAAATTGCAACAACTCCCGAGAACCAGGAAAGTCAAATGCTTGACTTTTCCATTGGGAACTTTACATGCAACTTTAGAGTTTACTGGAACTCTATTACGATATTCAAAAGGCAGATCACTATGATCAGAAACACTGTCTGCATTTCAAGTCAATAATCCAAGCCATCATTTGAGAAAGGCTTGGAATTCTACAGTATTTAATGTTTGGTTGAGATAATAGTGTTTTCCTCCCAAGACATTCCACTTGCACTACTAACTCAGAACTAGTTATAGTGAAAACAGTTAGCAAAAGGATGCAGAGCAATGGGTTTGGTACTCCTGCTTAACCTGGCAACTGTAGCATCACACCTACCTTCCGAGACCTACTTTGAGTGACTAGGGGAAGATGACCAAAACCAAGGAAGTTTAGAAGCTTAGAGTGGAGCAGAATCTAGAAGGTGTTAGATGATTTTCCATCAGCAACACTGAAGCCATTCACAGCACCAGTGTCCCAGTGATTGCTTCAGGTACCTAATCTGGGAGCTCAGGCTTTTTATGTGTGTCAGTAAGGTGCTAGACTGTGAGTCAAAGTACAGGACTCCTAATTTACGTTGTCTGTGACTTGCAGAATAAAGGAAGGCCTATTATCAGGCCATCCTCGGTGCAACCTATGCAGCAAACCCAGCCTCTTTCTCCTGTTAGTGGGCTACATTCGAAACCCCACTGATATCTCCTACCAAGAGAGCTTTTCCTTTGGCTCCTGAATGTCCATGATGTGTTTCTGGTCCAATGAAAGTCTCAGTGTGTGGCTCCCTGGGGCTCTGTCACCCCAACTTGTATGTGTCTTCTGTGCCCTCCTCCTTCCACGGCTCCCACAGAAAGCCCTGGCTCCCAGTGCCAAATGCCTAAGACCTTGGTTTGTGGCAATACTCCCATGGCTTGCAAAGTCACCCTCATGACATGAGAGCCATCTCTCAATAAAGAATCTTAGCTATTATAAGAGCGAGGAGAGGGACAGAGAGCAAAATATTTGGCACAGCAAAAGTCGTTTGGACGGTTTCAAACATCATTACCCTTTCTGTCCCTCTTGTACCCCCTGCAAGTAAACAAAGTCCTGCTACGAGTTCTTCAGGGAGTCAACCCTCCCCAAGTCTAGACTAGGCAATGTATTAGCTAATAGGATTTTAAACACAACTCTGCACACAGTGTAAACAGTTTTAAAGAAGTATTAGCTAATACAATTTGAATAAGAGTGACCATGCCCAGCTAACAGATGAAATTAAATGACACAGTTCCTTGGTTGAGATAAAGCCAAGCTCGCCTCCCAAACAGGGTCTTCGGAGCCACTCTGTTACTAACTGCAGGAGCTACAAGGAATTCCACATATGAAATCTTCCAAAACTACAAATATTCATTAGCGAGCGACACACACTCATCGATTGGCTGGTTTGCTTCAAGTGTGCAATTAGGACATGTTCAGTATATAGGGCAGCTTGTTTATCTTGATTTCAGAGCTCAGTTATCAAAGCAGGAGATCGGCATTTCGGAGCACGCTTGGGCCTACCACTCCCTTGGGCTAATGAAGTTCAGAGACTTCAGACTCCAGAGTGGAGAAATGAATGGCTTTGTGCTACACCATCAGAGGTGATGGAGTAATCTCAGTGAGGGTGGTTTAGCCTGTCCTCTATCCTGAAGAAGGGGCTGCACACATGGCAATATGGAGGTGGGGAGAAATCAAAGGGAAATAGCAGTCCCACGACTAATAATTAATGTTACTTCAGACTTGGAAGAGAAACCTGATATCAAAACACTATGTAAATGATGGCAAGATTTATGAGCTCTGTTCTGTAGACAGGAGAAATGAGGCACCGAGCATATTGCAAGCAGGCTGTACTCAATACAGCAGAGCTTCCACCCTACTGGTACCTAGGTCCCTGCTAGGATTTAAGCTCTACATTTGGACATAACCGTACAGATATCATTACCTTCTTTTCCAAACACGCTTTTCGTATGCTTCCAAAATCAGCACTTGTATATATTAAAGTCTACAAGTACAACACTAAATATGATGAACTTTCGCCTTCTTCACCACCCCAATCCAAAACCTCTCAAACAGAGGCTGGATTAATTATTTTGGAGTAACAAACACAAACGAACATCAACCACCATTAACACACTCAGAGTCTTCAGACAAGGACTATACTCCTCTGCAGGCTGCTTGCCTGGCAATGTATCACAAACACATTCTACATTGGAAGGTACAAAGTCAATTAAATGCTTTTCAGTCAAAATAGTTCCTCCAGAATGAAGGGGTGTGAGAAAACTCATGGAACAGATGTGGCAATAAGAGCCTCCATAAAGCATAACTAAAGGTTACCTCTCCCTTTACAAAAGAAAAGAGCATTAAGGTAAACACTGTGTATCTGGTTGTATCCAACCTAAATTCATCCTGGATTTCTTTTTAAATGCTATCAGGAACCGTACTTCTTACGGAACCTCAGCTTATTTATGACTGAACACACGTATCACTACACCTCCTTGTGATGGTACAGTGAATGAAACCCCATTTTAATCGGTACTCTGGGGCAATCATCAAGCTAGAAAAGACTCCATCAAGGCCAGGTTGGATGGGGCTTGGAGAAACCTGCTCCAGTGGAAGGTGTCCCTGTCCATGGCAGGGAGTTGGAACTGGATGAGCTTTAAGGTCCTTTCCAACTCAAACCATTCTGTGATCCTATGAATCACCCCATTCACAGCTACAGATCCAAACCTGAATAGAATGAAAACAAAGTGTTGGCTTGCAGGTAAAGTGCAAATTCTACCAAGGTTTTAAGTGTCACAATAGGTCAGTTGGTTATGAGTTGCTCTAACTGGCATGACCTGTAAAATGCTGCATCTGGAGCAAAATGAGGCTCTAAGGTGTGAAACGGTTTCCTATCTTCGGAAGTAATTTATTTGATTCCGTTCTGATCCTTACAGCTGAAAGCTCCATTGACGGCTTCATATAAACACAGGGAACAGATGTGCACCAAATGGAAATGGCTTTTCAAAAACAGGGTATGAGCCACGGGGCTGAATGAGTGCTATGGGTGATGAGCTCCAAAAACCTTCTGTATTGGGACTGGGAAAGGTCTGGTGAATCTGTGTTTCTGAGCTCCATAGAAGCTGTTTCTCTGCCCGAAGGAAAAACAAGTTTGAAAAGTCCTAATTCTTTAATGAACCCGTGACTCATTTTTAAGCAAGGAGCTAAAGGGGTCTTTGTATGTCAGAAAGTGACACCATCAACTGCACTGACTAACCAAAACTAGTACAACTCACTGGGATTATTAGAAGTGATATTATTATCTATTAGTATTCATATTCCCCTTGTTGACAGAACTTCCTTGATGCCAGAAAATTAAGTGGGGCAACTATTTTATTACCGAAGAATCTCACACCTGGAACTGAGATTGCTATATCAGAAAAAAACCCCTACATATTCTAAGGCCTATGGGTAGAGTGTCAAAACCACCCAGGGGGATTCAGAAGATTTCCATATGGTTTAGATTCCTCACAGATTAGAAGTATTCTGAAAATTGTATTCCAAGCCTGGAGCAGAATCAGTGTAATTTAAGCTGTGTAATGTAGGCTAATTCCCATATTACTTTTAGAAAGGGAAATTTAAGTTTTTATCTCTTATGCCCTGCTGAATATTTTATTCTGTGCAAACAAGTCGTATTGGCAAATAACGAGCTCCAGAAATACGCACGGCGACCATATTCATGCATTTGCAGAGTGCTAAAATGCATCAAACCTCCAGTGGAGCCCCTGGCAATTTTGAAAGGGAAAATGCTGCAGCACCTACACTTGAAATGTAAAAAAGATATAAATAATTAATTTGATAAGCTGGCTGAAATGTCATACTCTTCTCTATCAAGGAAAACGAACTTTGAATGCTTATCCCAAGATATCATTTCTGTGGGCTGCGCTTGGTCTCATACAAACGGCACAACTTCCATGTTGTTGACCTTCAGTGGTGGATACGGAGCTCAACAGCCCATTTGCCATCACTATAGCAAAACTTCACAAACATCCACGGGCAAATGAGTCTAGTGACTTCACAGGCACCATGTCACCTAGTCCCATTCACAACTTTATTGATCTTCATCTTAAAACTGGTTATCTGTTTTGTCCCCACCATTATTACCCCGTTCCAGGATCTCACTGCTCTGGTGGCACAACAACCTCTTTTGAATCCCAGCCTACATTCATAGCCACCTAAGTCCCATTTGTTTTTGTGCCAACATTCTTCTTTAGCTTAAATTGCTTTCCCCTTCCAAAATGTTTACTTGCCTGAGGTATTTGTAGCCAGCAATCAGATCACCTCTTCACATGCAAGACTAAACACACAAAGTTGCTCTCCTCCCCTATCATCTGTCATAATACGGACCCCCTATGATCCAACTAATAGTGCCCCAAGCTCTCCTCTGCATCTGCTCTTCCCAATTCATCCTTTCTTCAAGACTTGAATATAACATTTCGGATGAAGTATCAACAGATTCTCATACGATAGCCATAATGATACACCGACTGATCAGCTCTTTACTTCTGTCTGAAGATTCTAATGGGTAGAGTTTGCTTCAAAAGCAAAGCCTTAACTGCAATTTGTCTTTTACTGAGTTAAATACCATTTCTGCCTTCTACTTAAGGGGATCCAGCTCTTCATCAGATTCATCAGATCCTCATTTGTACTGACATGGTCTTTCAACCTTACTGCCACAAAGACATCAGCGTTCTATCTCCTTCTGTGACAAAGTTTTAAATGAATTTTAAATGAAATTAAATCAAACCAGTCCTGAAATACATCCCTGAGCATGTTCACTAGCAACCTCCTCTCTGGTTAGATAAGCTCTCTTACAACTCTCCACTGCTATCTTTCTTTGAGTTAGTTCCTCACTGCTGAGCAGCTCCTCTACTAATCCCGTCTCTGTCAGCTTCCCTAGGAATGTCCTGTGTGACAGTATTAAATGTTTTCCTGAAACCCATCTTGAATTTGCCATCTTCTATTCATCCATTAGAAAGCATTCCTTCTTCCAATGGTAGGGCAGATGTCAACTTTGTTCCATTTGTATACATGCGAGTGTCTCGCCTCTTCTCCATCACAGATGAAACCTTCCCTTGGAGGGGAAGTGGTTTGATCCTGCACCCAGCCACGGCTTCCTCAGTCCAGAAGAAATCATTCTGCAGTGGGAAGTGGAGGCAACTGCTCTCAGCATTGGTGGTGGAAACAGATACCCGAGGCACATGGCAAAAATGAGCATTGCCATCCACATCCCTTGCAGGGACTGCCAACTGGAATAGGCTTACCTAGAAAATCAGCTGCTTATCAAAGATTTGCTATCAATCAAGCCTGTTGGTGTGGTTCACTTCTGTTTTGTGTTTTATTCCATTATTTATAAGAATGAACATAGGATCACACTGAAAGTGTTCTTTCTCTTCTTGGCTCATCCTCCATCTTCTTCCTGTCTTCATTTCCATGGTCCTCCTTCTTCCCTTCTTTCCTTATTTGCTCAAGATCCTTCACAACATTTCATCCAGTGTGACTTCTGCCAAACCTGACTCCACCTCCACAGTCTTTTGCCTTGCAGATGCAACTTCTTTGCTAACAGTCCTTTTCTCCTTGAGGTACGATGCTTATTCCCAGCGTTCTTTGGAAGGAGTTATTCATACAATTCATTCTGTAGTCATTTTACTACAAGCACCCCGTTCCCACAGGTAGAAAACACTACGTTTAAATCCATTAGGTCTTCAGTCCAGCTGACGTTTCTTGTTATCTCCTTTGGTTTATGGACATTTGCACTCTTGGAATTGAATGACAGTTTTTTTACTGTTTATTTTCCCATTATTTTAAGTAAAACAGAGTTCTGCTCTTGGCCTCCACCCTCTGCACCTGCATCTGTTACACCAGGGTATTTCTCCCAACAACCACAAGCACCTTGCTGCTGCTGACTCCTAAATCTTCCTCCCATTCTTTCTCACCATACTGACTTACACCTCGGATGGTTCACTGCCAGTCTGACAAAACAAAACTGAGCTGGTAGCGTGGCGTCTTGGTATCTTTCATCTTCTTTTCTCTCTTATCATCAATGGCAAGCTGCTCAGAGCTTCGATGTGAAAACCACCTGGCATTATCCCCTTCTGCTGAGCTCTAGACTGCAAAACCAGAAGCTGGTAAAACATGTTCATGCCAATGAGCTATTTGCAAACATTCTCTTACATGCTCCTTGAAAACTGCCCTTTACTGTAATTTGTTTTGGGACATGTTATGGGACACATGATCTAGAAGTTGGTCCGTAAACCAGTCCTACGTCTACCCTTTCCAATGGGAATTAATCTAGAATATTAATTTTATCAACTACCAGAAAATTATGCCACAATGGGTTTAGAAACCTCTACACCTGTAATTTTCAGCTTGTTACTGAGATATGTTTTTGAAAGAACCAAGTGAGGTGGTCACTCCTGAGCTTGGAGGCTCCATACAGCTAAAGATCAACTGCTCACAGGACAACTAAATTCAGGCAGGGCCATCTTTTGCCTTTGTGCCTACGGATGGCTATTTCTCCACATCCTTCTTGTCCACACTCAGCTCTCATAACATGAACTAAATTCAGGTAGGATCATCTTTTGCTTTTGTGTCTACGGATGGCTATTTCTCTACGTCCCTCTCCTTCACACCCAGCTCTCCATGCAACACGAATCCTTGGGACTATATAGTTTCCTCACTTTTGTTTCAAAACTTCAACAGAAGAGCGAATAAAAGGCAGCACCTCTGTCAAAGACAACCTCCCTCTTGCAGTCATCTTCTATAGAGACAAAGCCTGTGTTTCAAACAAATACCCATCTGCCTTTCTAATCTTTCACACATATTTGATCCATTTCTGTAGTGCTTTAGAAGGGCAGCTGCTCATGCCCATTTACACAAGCAACTCACTTATGTGTCCAAACCTGCCTGAAGTAGGTTTTTTTATAACTGTGGTATACATGTACAATTTCTTTACTCTTGAGCAATAAGCAGCAAAATCAAAGAATCTCACAGTAAGATGTTTTGTTTTCTAATGACTCAAACCTTCTTATGGATTCACTTCTGGAGTCATCGCCCAATGTGGCCAGCAGCAAAATGAAAAGCATTTGCCACAGCCTAACACCTACTATAAACAGGATGAATAATTAGCTGGGGTGGCTTCAGTAATTAAAAAGGAAGAAAAAAGCAAAGGACTACATCTGAAGTTAGGAATAACACTCAAGAAAGAAAAAAACCTCCCCTAAATTACATCTACAAATATAAACAAAAATGATTATTTACTTGTTTTGGTAAAAGGGATATAGCATTCCCTGCTTTTTTTCATGTAAAAGCTGCAATCCTGCAGCAAGGGAGAGGCTGGGGAACCTCCACTGAAGTGAATGAGACTTTTGGATGGATCCAAGACCACACATGGGGATTTTAGAGCAGGATTGAGGCCAAAATGTTACACTAAAGAAGAACCATCGGGAAAGGGACATGAATCATACCTGAAACAGTATCTTCATTAAAATAAGTTCAGCATTCAGCACTGAAAATCAGTCCTCCAGCTCTTCGCATTTAAGAGACCACAGAACAGAAAAATGCAGGTATGGGTATGTACACACAAAGATTTATGTAAAGATCACTGACATTCCTCAAGCACACCTCTGCAGCTGTGGAGAGGAGCAGGATCGTTTTTCACTCCTCTGCCTCCTCACTTAGGTGGTCTATTGAGCAGATCAGAAATCATTTCACCATTACACGCTCTTTTACAGCCAAAGTGGGATTGACACTCAAGAGAGTTAATTCTGTCAGCTCATGGTTAACACAGCCTTCCTCTGCTAAGAGCTGCACTGTAAGGTAATGGGGATACCAGTTAGTACTGCAATAAACAGGCTTTTGCTGCCTGGATGCTCCTGTTTAATTTTGCCAGACAGTGGTTTCTCCTTCTAGGCTTTTCTCCCTGAAGTATCACTTTTTTCCCCTCCTCTTTCATTCCACAATAAGTTCTCCTCCAGAGCTTTCTGTTGAATAAGCAACGTCTCGCAGGGTAACCAACACCGCCCACAGCTGTGTCCCACAATAGCCCCATGATGCTTGCATTACGTCTTTGGGAGGATTTGGTCACGGTGCCTTAACTGCTCCAAACACTGCTCTTATTCATCCGAATGTGTGGAAGGAGGGGCTTCCAGCAGGATTCCTTTACCTGTTTCCCCACCACAAAACAATGAAATAAATGCAATGGGTCATGAGCTACTTGGCTGGTAATGCAAACCTATGGCTTGACAAGTCAATAAAAAGCCAATCCTTTCCTCTCCAGCCACACGTAGGGAGCCAAGGCTAGAGCAAACAATTTGGATGTGCCTACACAAGAAGCTTAATGAACCCCATTATCCAGCTATTGTGGGCAAACACTGAGAAGACAGTAATCTAAATTATCAAAGTCTGAGTAGCTCTCCACTAAGCAGCACCAAAAGTTTAACAGTTTCACACAGCCTGATTTATCCGTGCAAGAACAACCCTATTAAAAACCAAAGCTCCGGAACAGCCACCCAAGGTGACATTGGAAAAAACAAGATGCATTCTTGGTAGCTGCATAGGGCAGAAGCTAGTTTAACTGAAGCTAATAGAAAAGTCCTGTCTTAAGTATCTGCCTTTTGCTTTCATAACTCCCAGGGAGATTAAGCAGTCTTAAAACCCCACATATTCATGTTACAGCAGCAACTACAGATCCCCAGTGAACTTAGGGGAACGTCAACATGGCCCTTGCCCAATTTCTTGCTTTCAACCAGGTCAATCAAAAGCTTATCAATGGATTTGCTAATACCTTCTTCTTCTCTCCTTCCTCGGTGCCATTACCTATTTAAAGACTGATTGTGTATGTGTGCATGCAGTTTCCCCAAGGAAACTCGGTCTCTGGAGAGTCTGCAGCTCAACTCTTACATCAATCAAGCTCACTGCAGATAGAAGATCTATCATTTAGGCATCTATTTTTGGAGAGCATTACACTATAATAAATCTGGTGGTGCTCTGCATGCTGCAGGTCAGATAATAGAGTTTTACAGAGTTTTATAAAGTACGAATAAAGAACTGTTTTACTGCAATTCTGCCGCCCAACTGTAGTTGCACTTAAAATAATGAATCTTGAGCAAGGAGCAGCGATGATTCAAACCATGTAAACTGATGAGAAACAAACCTCTCCAACAGTCCAGCTGTGTTCCAGGCAGGTTTATAGCTTCAGTGAGGAGATTTTATCAAGCTGCATTTTCTTTCAGGCTTCCACTTTTTCAAACACGTGTTATTTTGGCAAGTTACAGAAATAAATGTTGTTGGCATCTTACTGTAGTAGAAGCTGTGGCTGCCCCATCTGTGGCAGTGTTCAAGGCCAGGCTGGACAAGGCCACCTGCTCTAGTGGAAGGTGTCCCTGCCTGTGGCAGGGGATTGGAACTGGATGAGCTTTAAAGTCCCATCAAACCTAAAGCGTTCTATCATTCCATGATTCTTGGATGGACAATCACTGAAACTCAGTGTGATACAACAGGCTCCCCTGCCCTCTCAGTCCCAAATATATGCTTCTGGATCACCAATATTACACAGAGAGGTCACATCTACTGGCCACAAAACAATTTGATCTATATTGCCCCTTGGTTTTGAGATTCCTTACAAAGGAGGTCAGCTCTGCTGGTGGCTTTTGTCATAGGGATATCATGCAGTTGAGTGAGCCTCCAAACGAACATCAGTTGGGCTGATAATATCCTACCAAGCGATAAAAAGCTTTTGTGAAGTCAATTAAATATCTGGATAACAAAGATTTTTCTAACCCTTAATCCTTTTAGGATTTTATTTTACAATCCACAGGTTACTTAATACACATTTTTATAGACACACACATATCTGAGCACGTGTGCCTTTTGGTTTTGGAGAAAGACACATATCTATTCACTTAAAAAATATCTAAGACAAGGGGCAACTTCATTAGAGCAGCAGGTCAGGTTTACAAGTTAAACACTGCTAAAATACCTGTCTGTCCCTTTCTTATGTCTGGTTTCCAGGTTCCTCTGCTGATACCATGAAGTACAAGTATGGAGCAAAGGCCTGAAATGTTAAGGTAAATATATATCCTGCTTCTAAGTCACAGAAGCACTGACACAGCAACCACTGAGTGTAAATATCCAAAGCCATGTGTTTTTTCTTAAGAACTGTATTTAAATATCGAAGAAATTTATCAGGAGTATCAAAAATTACAGCACATGCTTTAGCTGAAGTTTAGGTCAACTGTGGTAGTAGCTGGAATGTCAACACCTCATCAATAGATAGGCTTATAGAAAGTTACGTGCATGAAAAACAGCGAGGCAAGAAGAAACCATGATGCAGTTGAGTAACAGCATTAAATTCTGCTCATCATTTGCAGATGACTTAAAATTTAGAAGCCTATACTAGCTGTGGGTTTCTGTTTTGTTTTGTTTTGAAGAAGATAGCATCTCTAGTTCCTTCCTATACTAACTCAGTTAGCAATCTACCTTGATAACACTGGAATGGAAAAGAAAAACCCAAGTCAAAAAACCCCTTCCGACATATCATTCAAATCATATCTCAAAAGGTGGTCATAAATATTTTAGAACCCAAGCAAACCAATAAGAGCCAGACCCATTAAAGGATAAGATCTTTTACAACAAATTAAATAAAACAATTTATTGAAGCCTGGACTTGAGATAAACTAGATTTACTAGCTGACCTTTTATTCATTTAAAGAACAAAATTAGCTCTAATTGCATTAGAATGGAATCCAGTAAATTTCTTCTAATGTGGCATCCATGCAAGTATTGCTGTAATTGTTTACAACTAAGATGGAAATGCTTTGATTAGAATCTACTTTCTTCTTGTTTTACTGTGCAGTTAAAGCACTTGCAAAAAACTCCTAACGTAGAAGAGGTTCTCCAATATTGGTTTACCCATCCTTCAGCAAAGGGCATATTTTCATGTCTGTTCACCTTACATTATTAATAGCTGTCTCTTTTCAACTGATGCATGTTGTAAGGATATTTGCACAGCAGACAAGCTCAAATGCAGGTATCACTTTGAATCGAGGAGCAGCATGCGCTCATTTTCACAGAAACAAGAAAGAAGACTTCTCTGCTGCTACCATCACTGTTTTGTACGTTGGTCCAAGCAGAGGAGCCAAGAAGTGAGAGAGAATAAACTGTTTGCTACACTGCAAAGGCATTTTCCTCACCACTGCAGGATTATTTGAGTAATCTCACACTGCTATTGTTGTGCTGTGTTTATGGTGGGATGGGAATCACCATTTCAAGCACCATCAATCTGACACTTTCTCTTCAGGCACTTGAAAGATGTCGTGGCCTCACCAGGATCTGTAAGTACTTCCATTCTAGAGAATGTTTTAGATGGAATTCACAGAATTCCAGCCTGGTTCGTGTTGGAAGGGACCTCAGAGCTCCTCCAGCTCCAACCCCTGCCATGGGCAGGGACACCCTCCACTAGAGCAGCTTGCTCCAAGCCCCTGTGTCCA